>PVJX010023727.1:0-28913 GCA_004027295.1 Dolichotis patagonum | reverse complement strand
TATGTTGAATAGCAGTGGTTATAATGGACATCCTTGTCTTGTGCCTGATTTTAAGGTAAAGGCTTTCAGTTTTTGACCATTTAATATGATGCTGGCTGTTGGTTTGTCATAGATGGCCTTTATCATATTGAAGTAAAGACCTTCTATTCCAATTCTCTGTAAGATTCTTATCATGAATGAGTGTTGGACCTTATCAAAAGCTTTTTCTGCATCTATAGAGATGATCATGTGGTTCTTACTCTTGGCTCTATTGATATGGTGAATTACATTTATTGATTTGCGTATGTTGAACCCCTTTAAAATATTATTGTTCTATGTTTTCAACTCATGCCATTTATAATTGTCTTGGGAGTGGTTACATGTACATATTAGAGTTAATTTTTTCTCTCTTCATACTCTGTGTCCCTTGTCTTCCATGGGATTTCCCTCCATGTTTTTCATTCTCGTTGGTATTATTTGTCCTAACATATACACTTTTAACTGTTCTCTGAAGGTGTCATGGGGATCTTTAATGACACCCAGAAGTTCGCATGGATTTAGAGCCTATATTTCCCCTAGTGGCACAGTTTTGGCCATTTAGACATGTATCTATAATTTGATCCTGTAATTATTTATTGACACATGGATATGTTTGCTCTGCACAGATAACAAGAATTACAAAAGATGGGAAAACCAAACCAAGTGAACCAAACCCCTGCTTCAGATTTCTTCCTGGTAGGAATCTCTGAGCGGCCAGAGGAGCAGCCTCTTCTGTTTGGCACCTTCCTGGGCATGTACCTGGTCACCATGGTGGGAAACCTGCTCATCTTCCTGGCCATCTGTGCTGACCCACACCTCCATACACCCATGTACTTCTTTCTGGCCAGTCTATCATTAACTGATGCCTGCTTCAGTTCAGCTTCAGTCCTCAAAATGCTGGTCAACATTCATACCCAGAGTCAAACCATCTCCTTTCCTGAGTGCCTTTCACAAATATATTTCCTACTTGTGTTCGGTGGTCTTGACAACTGTCTCCTGGCTGCGATGGCATTTGACCGTTTTTTGGCCATCTGCCAGCCCCTTCATTACAGTACAGCCATGAGTCCTCAACTCTGTGTGCTAATGTTAGTCACCTGTTTGTTGCTAGCCAACTGTCCTGCCCTAGTGCACACACTGTTGCTAACCCGTGTGACTTTCTGTGGCCACATCATAATCCAACACTTCTACTGTGATCCCAGAGCTCTACTGAAGCTTGCCTGCTCCGACACCCACATTAACGAGCTGATGATCATCATCATGGGCTTGATGTTCCTTACTGTGCCCCTCATGCTGATTGTCTTCTCCTACGTCCTTATTTCCTGGACTGTGTTTGGCATCTCCTCTCCTGGAGGGCGGTGGAAGGCCTTCTCTACCTGTGGTTCTCATCTCACGGTGGTTCTGCTCTTTTATGGGTCACTTATGGGTGTGTATCTACTTCCCCCCTCAAGTCACTCTACAGAGAGGGAAAGTCGGGCTTCCATTCTCTATAATGTGATTATTCCTATGCTAAACCCATTCATCTATAGCTTGAGGAATAAAGACATGAAGGATGCTTTGGGTAAACTTTTCAGCAGTGGTAAAACATTCTCCCTACCATGACCATTATCTCTAATCTTGGTGCCCTGATCACGCTGCTTTCATTACTTCAGTGATTCTGAGTTTAAGATATAATTAAAAGGATATTTCACTCCATTGTCAGGCTATGAAATGAGAAGTTCTGCTTTACTTGCTTACATGATCTCAGTAAGACAACCATTACTAAGAGCTGAATACCATGACATACTCCGTATTGCCCAGACCAGAACATAACTATCATGAACTCATGCCTATGACCTTAGGAGCTTGGACTGGGCATTTCTATCAAGGGAGGCTGTCATGCAATGAGGTGTGTGATGAGAACAGAAATATTCAGTAACCACCTACAATGTTCCTAATTGTTCTTCACATAAGTTCTTTGTGGTAGATTTGTAACACAGTGGCTTAATATGTAAATATCTTGTTGAAAGCAGTGTGTTTCTGATTTTTTTTGTCTTTGTGTTTTAGTGAGTTCTGGTGATCATGGCAAGAAGAATGATAGCATATGCAAGGCTAATGTTGTCTAATCACAATAAAAGATAAGAATTATTAGCAGATATGATATTTCCTTACTATTTCATTTCTTTCATGTGAAAGTCCTTTTTTTTAAAATTTTATTTAAAGAGAAAAAAAAGCAATACAGAAAAAAGGGTAGAAACAATACAAAACCTCAAAAAAAAAAAACCATAAATCACTAGTTGACAAACCACATACTCCCCGAAATAGCTGTTCATGCTACAAAATTAAGGCAAACAAAGTGAACACACAGTGAGGCTGCAAACAGAAAAAAAAAGGATGGAATAAAGCCAGTTGAGACAGTATAGTGAAATTGGCACAGAACATCACAGCAGGTCACCAGGACAACAGTAACAGGCAACATTGTATATCTCGTTGTCTTCACAATAGTTGTTCTTCTACTAGGTAGAGCAAAATCAAAGAAATACACAACATTATAGAACACATCAACGCAGTATTGAATAGAGCAACACCATTAATCAGGACAAAGCAAAATGGCGATAAAAATATCTGCCTTCAGAGATAGTAGAAGGAAACTCCCCAACTTGCTGTACCAAATATGGTCACCTCCTAAGAGATACCCAGATCCCTGGATCCCAATTGTTTGGGGGGGGGGATGTGGTATGTTTGACTCTAAGCCTGCGACCTGGTAGGCAGCAGGCTGGTTACTGGTTGGCTCGGCGCCCTAAGTTCCAACATGGTGCAGATCTCAGGACACGCTCTTGCTTCTTGTTTCCCCACCCTGGGGTGGCCACGGCTCCCCACACCACAGTCACTCTCCAGGGTGGCAGGCTGCTTACTGGTTGGCTGAAAGTCCTTTTTTGTTACAATATATAGGTAATAACAAGTCAGTATTTTAAAGTGCCTACTCTGTGACAATTGTGTACTCAGTTCATGATTCATTCTTGAATTTTTTAATAAAATATTTTTAAAAATGAAAAATGGTAAATCAAGTGGGTAAGCAATTTTAAAAGTAATAATGTAATAAAAATCAAGTTGTTTAAATTGGTATTATAACACCAATTATGGAGATTTACAATGGATGTGTTTTTGCAATGGAATGACAGCTAATTATTTTCTCATTGAAAGCTACACATTCTAAAACCTGTAGATATTTTAATTTTATTTAAAGAGGAAAAACAAAACAAAAGAGAATAAAGGATAGCAATTATACAGAATTCCAAGGAAAAAAGGAAAAGAACAACACCAAAAATGCTAAGAAATTATTACTTGACAAATTACATACTGACCTCTTGGGAATAGTTGTTCAAATTACAAATTTAAAACATGTAAAGTAGACATTCAAACAGTGAGAAGGCTAATAGTTCTGCTCCACGATCTGACAAAAACAGCAATATGGTCATCCATCTTACCCACTCAAATATACATACAATTATATCAAAAGAGTAAACTTAAACACAACAAAACAGAACAAAGTGTATCACAAGAAAGCAATGTAAGAGACATAAACTTCAAAACTAGATAATCAGAGATATTCACTCTCTATCATATTGACTCTTGTTTTCTTCCAAATTGTAGATATTTTAAATTTGAGTTTTGACACAAAAATATTCCATTGATTGAAAGATACCATAGAGTGATAAAAAAAATCTGAAAGTTGTCTCTGAAGTGTCAAGAGCAAATTAATGTGTACAATTGTTTTAAAAAGAAGATACAACTTTTGCTGTTCTACAATAGATGCTGTTTTCAGAGGAAGATGATTGAGTCCCTGTATACACTGCTCTTTGACCATTCTGCCCTTCTGTCCTTAGATAGAATGGACAGGAATACATGAGACAAGTAGGAAAAACAAAGAAGACAGCCTGGCTTTGGAATTAAGTTAGTTGGCCTTGATACATTTCTGCAATTTCTAGTTCCAAAGCAAAGGTCAATGAAAACAAATTTTATGTTTGTTAGTAGCTATAAAATCTGCATATTTGCAAGTTTTTGTGTGAGCATAAAGTTCTCAGGTCTTTGGAATAAATGCAATTTCTTTTTAAAAAATTTTTCATTCAAAGAGGAAAAAAAGTGAAACAGAAAAAAGGGTAGCAACAATACAGAATTCCAAAGGAAAAAAAAATAAGAAATCACTAGTTGATAAATTACATACTGTCATCTTAGAAATAGTTATTCAAGTTACAGAATTAAAGCATAGAAAGTGAATATTCAAACAGTGAGACTGGAAACAGCTCTGCTCAAAGATCCAATAAAAATTTAGTAGTATGGTTATCTATCTTACATGCTTAAACATACATGCAGTTATATCCTTTAGAGCACTTTCTTTTCTTCTCTTTTTTACAATAGCAAATACACATTTTGGGTTTTATTACTCCTACAGTTCTTATTACTTTTTACACTAGAACACAATGTGATATTTATAAATATGATTCTTATTTATTTCACTTATGAGGATAGTCTCAAGTTGCCTCCACTTACCTATGTAGGCCACAAGATTGTCCTTTTTATAACTGAGTAATATTCCATTGTATAAAAATACCACATCATTTTCATCCACTCTGCAGTTGATGGGCATTTTGGTTGTTTCCAAGATTTAGCTATTACAAATTGTGCTGTTATGAACATAGGTGCACATATATCACTGTGACGTGACCTTTTCAAATTTTCTGGGAAAATACCCAGGAGGCAAACAGCTGGGTTCAATGGAACTTCCAGTCCTAGTCTTCTGAGAATTCTCCATACTGATTTCCATAGTGGCTTCACCAGTCTACACTCCCACCAACAGTGGAGCAGTGTTCCTTTTCCCTGCAGCCTTGCCAACATTTGTTATCAGTTGTTTTCTTGATGGCAGCTATTCTTTCTGGAGTGAGATTAAATCTCAATGTTGTTTTAATTTGCATTTCTTGAATGACCAGCGATGGTGAACATTTCTTCATGTGTTTATTTGCCATTTGTATATCTTCATCTGAGAACTGTGTGTTCATCTCAGATGCCCATTTTTGGAGATGGTCTTTGAATTTGAGGGACTTGATGTTTTTCAATTCTTTATATGTTCTTGATATAAGTCCTTGTTTGAGGGATTGTTGGCTAAAATTCTTTCCCATTCTGTGGATTTATTTTCACTCTGTTGGTGATATCTTTTGAAGTGTAGAAACTTTTCAATAATATGAAATCCCAGTTGTTGATTCTTTGAAGTGTTTCCCATGCAATTTGTGTTTTGTTCATGAATTCTCTGCCTACTCCTGTATCCCCAAGGTTTCTACCTACTTTGTCTTCAAGCAGATTTAGTGTTTCTCTTTTAATATTTAGGTCTTTGATCCATTTAGACTTTACTTTTGTGCATGGTGATAGTCATGGGTCTCATTTCAGTCTTCAGCTTGTGGAGAGCCAGTTTTTCCAACACTGGAAAGAGGCTACTCTTATTCTAGTGAACATATTTAGCACCTTTGCCATATATCAGGTGGCTGAGTGGCTTTGCAATTGTGTTTACATCTTTTAATCTGTTCCCTTGATCCTCAGGTCTATTTCTCTGCCAGGAGCCTGCTGATTTTATCACTGTGGCTTTATACTATAGTTTAAAGTCAGGAATTGAGATGCCTCCTGCCTTGCCTTTGTTGACAAGAATTGTCTTTGATATTGAAGGTCTCTTTTGTTTCCACGTGAATTTTAAGTGTTTTCTCTAGATCTTTGAGGTTTGTTAATGGTATTTTGATTGAGATTGCATTAAATCTGTACAACAGTTTTGGAAGTATGGTCATTTTCACCATGTTGGTTCTTCCTAGCCAAGAGCAAGGAATATCCTTCCATTTTCTAATATCCTCTTCAATCTCCTTTTTTAGTTTAGCATAATTTTCAGCATATAGGTCTTTTACATTCTTGGTTAGGTTGATTCTTAAGTATTTCATTTTTTAAGATACTGCATTTTTAGATGTTAGAAGGTGATATTTCCATCACCTCTCCCTCTGTGAGTTTTTTGTTTGTGTGTTTTTTTATTTTTGAGAATTGAATTTGTATCCAGCTACACTGCTGAATTTATTTATTACTTCTATTAGTCTTTTTTAAAAATTTTATTTAAAGAGAAAAAAACAGAATAAAGGGTAGCAACAATATAGAATTCCAAGGAAAAAAGGAAAAGAACAACAATAACAAAAACTAAGATATTATGACTTGACAAATTACATACTGACTTCTTGTAAATAGTTGTTCAAATTACAAAGTTAAAACATGTAGAGTAGACATTCAAACAGTGAGATGGCTAATAGTTCTGCTCCACGATCTGATAAAAACAGCAATATGGTCATTCATCTTACCCACTTAGATATACATGCAATTATATCAAAAGGGTAAAATTAAACACAACAAAACAGAACAAAGTGGGTCACAAGAAAGCAATGCCAGAGACATAAATTTCAAAGCTAATCAATCAGAGATATTCACTTTCTATCATATTGACTCTTGTTTTCTTCCAAATAGTTGTCCATATTGTCACATACAGGGAATTCACATGAAACAACATAGTATAGAATTGATCTGAGCAGGACGAGGAAGGCATTTCAGGTCTTCAATACCAGACAATAGGGAAGCCAAGAATGCCTGTCATAGTGTCTCTCATTCTCTTCATAACAGCTGTCCATACCTTCATGTGTGTTGAACTTAAACAAGACAAAACAAGCTAAAATCACTTTGAACAAAGAATGATAGTTTTGCTGGATTTCACATCATGACATTAAGGTATCAGCACTGGGTACTGTAGTGTCTCTTTTTCTTCAAAATAGTTGTTCATTTCAACATGTGTCATATAGTTGGTTCTTGTAAACTGTTTATAAGCTCTACACATGCATGAGTCTCTAAATGTATATCTATCCTTTCTGTATTAGAGGGAAAAACAAAACCAAGCAAGACAAAACAAAACAATTCCTAGAAAAGCATGAAGCAAAAAGTCATATAAAACCACAGTACATGGTGATCTACAATGGTTACCATGGTGTCTCAGCAGAGTATAACAACATTAATAAAAATGAAGCATTGGAAACATTATAAGACATCAAAAGCAAGTAATAATCAAACCAGACTGGTATCTTAGTGAATCTTGTCATCTTCATTGTAGCTGCCTATACTCTTAGACTTGATGCTATCAATCATAACAGATTTAAATAAAATCAGTCAATACAAAACAGCAATCTAACAAACCAGATTCAAATAAGATCAGTCATAATAGGACAGTATAAGTTATACAGGGCTTCAGATTAAGTTGATAGGAAATTAAGGATGATTACCATAATATGTCCTCTTATTTTTGGGATAGCTGACCATGTCCTCAAGTCTAGTGTAAGTAGACAAACTGGAACAGCATGTAATCCATCTAAGCAGAACTATGAGAATAACGTAGATTTTAATTCTTGTTACCCAATTAACAATATCCTCGGCCTTCCTTTTTTTAGATAATTCCTCCCCTTTCACTCCCATAGGGTGCACTGCATATTTTGGGTCCCACTGCCTCCTTATCTAGAGCATCTCAATAGACCCTAACTCCTGATCTACTCTGCCTGTGTTTCTCTCTGTTAATATTTCAAGGCCATCTATACTAGAGATTACAGCCAATCTTCTCTGCCTTATTTCTGCTATTCTGTTTTTCTGCCATTGGTTGTCTATTTTTCTGTTCCACTCTTTTCTGTTCCACTGTCTGCCCCATTCACTGAGGCCACTCTGCCACTGTTCCTGAAATGCTTGTATTCTTTTTCTCTCTCTCTAAAATGTCCTTCATTATTTTTTGTAGAGTTGGATTGGTGGTCTCAAATTCTCCAAGTTCCTCTTTGTCATGGAAGCATCTTGCTTTTCCATTAATTTCTAGAGAGAGTTTTGCAGAATACATAAATCTGGGCTGGAGGTTGTTCTCCTTCAGGCCTTGAATTACTTCACTCCAACCTCTCCTTGACCTGATGGTCTGTGTCGAGAAGTCTGCCGTGATTTTGATAGGTTTTCCTTTATAGGTGCTCTGTTTCTTTTCTCTGATGGCTTTTAATATTCTGTTCTTATATTGAATTTCTGGGATCTTGATTATTATTTATGTCTAGGTGTAGCTCTGTTTTGGTTGTAGGTGGCTGGAGTTCTGTATGCTTCATGCATCTGCATATCATTTCCTTTTTCTATGTTTGGGAAGTTTTCCTTAATAATTTCTGTGAATAGCTTTTGCAATTCCTCTGTTTTGACTCCTGCTTCTTATTTCACATGTGTTATTCTTAAGTTCTAGATCTACTTGTTGTCCTCTAGCCTTCCAATTGTTACTACCTGCTCCCTTGTTATTTTTAAGAGATCTTCCCTTTCATGATCACACATTGCAAGCCTGTGTTCAATTTTTGATAGTCTATCTTTGGTTTCTTTCAAGCAGTTTTTCCAACTTTCTATGGAGTCTTTAGTTTCCTGGTAATCTCTTTGAATCTGCTTCATGAATTCTAGGTTTGCTTTATATTCTTTATTGAACATTTCTCTCCTTTTGTGTTCCTCCATTCTTTTGTCTGTGTCTTCTTGAGACATGCCCAGCCTTTCTTTTATTAACCTACTTATCTCTTGTTTAATTTGAATTAATATTTCAGTTTTGATCTCATTTATGAGGTCCTGAGGATATCTCTTTATGTCTGCTGACGCTGTGATTGATGTTGCATGTTTGCTGCCCTCAGTCTCTTTTATATTTACCTCTCCTGGATCAATACTCCCAGGGTTGGGGGCTGTTTTTTTTTTTATTTCTCTCTCTCGTCATGTTTTTGGTTCCTTCCATACAAGTGTATAGTGCAATTCCAAGTCCCTTTTCTTGTTGGTTAAGGTTCCTCTGGAGCATGCAGGCTAGGGGATTCTGCCCTCTGAAGTCTGCTGTCAGAGAGTGAAGTACAAGCAAGGCCAGTATATGCTGGCTCCTCCCCTCTGGGTCAGTCAACCTTCATGGGCCTTCACTGTGTCAGTGTGCACTGTGCTCAGGGAATTAATTTGTAGTGAAGCAATGGGTCCCAGTCAGGGGTGCGCCAAGCCGATCCCACCAATCCACTCAGTGAGGGGAGCAACCAACTGAGCAGCCACTTCCTTATGGATTTAGGGCTGTCCTTCCCAAATCCAACACATCGTCCAGTTGGTTGCTCCTTTCCTGTGGGAGGGTATTATTCTCATCACTCTCTGCCTTTTTGATGCCGGTCCCCGACCGCTGGGCTCCCCGACCTCTGACCTCAGTGTGGCTGCAGCAAATTCACAGTGCCTCTGGGTGGGTCGCGTGCAGTGCCGGTTCTGGGTGTGCAGCATGCAGAGCTGTTCAGCTCCTCACTCGGGACCACTCAAGCCAGTCGTATCGGTGTGGTTTGCAAGGTCAGGTCAGTCTTGGGCAGGAATTCAGGTGGCTTGGCAAGAGCACTGTGCTCGCCTATCTTAGCTTCTCTAATTGTAGCCCCAGGACCTCATATTAGAGCAGTTTTTTTCACTTTAGTTTCTTCCTGGGTTGAGAGACTCCATCTCCCTCTGTTTGGGTCACTCCAGGGTGTTCTATTCTGGCATTTGAGCTGTCTCTCTCAGAGAGGATCCCTATCCTGCTACCTACTGCTCTGCCATCTTTGGGAAACTCTCATATTAGTCTTTTAATGGAGTTTTTGGGGTCTTCTGTATAGTTTCATGTCATCTGCACATACTGATAATTTAACTTCTTCCTTTCCTATCTTTATTCCTTTTATTTCTTTCTCTTGTCTGATTGCCCTGGCTAGTGTTTCCAGAACTATATTGAATAGGAGTGGTGATAGTGGACATCCTTGTCTTGTTCATGATTTCAGTGTGAAAGGTTTTAGTTTTTATCTATTTAGTATAATGTTGGCTGTTGGTTTGTCATAGACAGCCTTTATGAGATTGAGGTAGACACCATGTATTCTGACTGTCTGGAGGCTTTTATCATGAACATGTGTTGGACTTTATCAAAAGTTTTTCTACATCTATTGAGATGATCATGTAATTTTTGTTTTTGGCTCTGTTGATGTGGTATATTACATTTATCAATTTGCGTATATTAAACCATCCCTGAATTCCTGGAATGAGCCCCACTTCGTCGTGTTGTATAACCTTCTTGATGATTTGCTGCATTCTATCTGCCAGTATTTTATTGAGAATCTTTGCATCAGTATTCATTAGTGAGATTGGCCCATAGTTCTCCTTTTTGGTTGGGTCTTTGTCTGGTTTTGGTATCAGATTAATGCTTGCCTCCAGGAATGATTTAGGGATGTTACTTCCTTTTCAATTTAATTGAAGAGTTTAAGGAGTATTCACATCAAATCTTCTCTAAATTTCTTGTGGAATTCGACTGTGAATCATGTAAAACCTGAGATTTTCTTTGTTGGTAAGTTTTTAATTACATTTTCCATTTCAATAGCTGATATTGGGTTATTCAAAATTGCTCTATCTTCTTGATTGAGCTTTGGTAGTTGATATGTTTCTAAAACTCTGTCCATTTCCTCTGTGTTTTACACTCTATGTGAGTAGATATTTTCAAAGTAGGTATTCATGATCTTTTGCATTTCCATGGGATCTGTGGTAATTTCCCCCTTTTCAGTCCTTATTGTGTGAATTTGGGTTTTTTCTTTCTTTTTCTTTATAAGGTTAGTTAGAGGTTTGTCAGTTTTGTTTATTGTCTCAAAACACCAGTTTTTTGATTCCTTAATTCTTTGCACTGCTTTTTTTAGTTTCAGTTGCATTGATTTCTGCTCTCTTTACAATTTCCTCTCTTCTATGAGCTTTAGGTTTAAATTAGTCTCCTTTTTCTAGAATCTTGAGATGAGGCATAAGGTTGTTTATTTGTGTTCATTCTGTTTTCTAGATGTGACAATTTATTGCTATATATCTTCCTCTTGAGGCTGCTTTCATTGCATCCCACAGATTACAGTATGTTGTGTCTGCATTTTCATTGAATTGTAGGTATTGCTTTATTTCCTCTTTAATTTAATCTGTAGCCCACTGGTTGTTTAAAAGGTTGTTATTTAATTTCCATGTATTTATGCGGGTTTTGCAATTTCTTTTGCCACCAATTTCCAATTTCAGTGTGCTATGGGCCGATAGAATGCATGGGATAATTTCAATACCCTTGCATTTACTTAAGAATATTTTATGGTTAATATATGGTCTATTTTGGAGAATGTCCTGTGGGCAGCTGAGAGGAATGTGTATTTTGTTGTGGTTGGGTGGAACACTGTAAACATCTACTAAGTCCAGTTGTTCACAGGTATGATTCAGTTCTATTATTTCATTGCTGATTTTTTGTCTAGTTGATCTATCTCTTTGTGACAATGGGCTGTTAAGGTCATCTGTAATAATTGTGTTCTCATGTATTTGTTTTTTCATGTCCTTTAGTATCTATCTTATATAGTTGGGTGCTCCTGTGTTTGGTGCATATATATTTATAATTGTTAGTTCTTCCTCTTGAATTTTTCCACTTACAAATATGCAGTGAACTTCTTTGTCTCTTTTAATCATTTTTGGTTTGAAGTTCATATTGTGTGCAAATAGAATAGTTACTCCTGCTTTTTTCTGGGTTCCTATTGCATGGAATACTGTTTTCCATCCTTTGTCTTCTAATCTATGAGTTTCTTTTTGAGTTACATTCATTTTTTTGTATACAGCATATTGTGGGATCCTCTTTGTTGATCCATTCTGTCAACTTGGTTCTTTTGATATGTGAATTGAGCCCATTTACATTTATGGATATCTCTGATATGTACTGACTTGACTTTGCCATGTTGTGTTACAATTGTTAATTTCCTGATTTTCTCCCTTGTTTACTTTCTTGTCCAGCCTGATGATTTCTTTCTGTTGTTGTTCTGGAGATTGTGGTCATTTTTATCTCTACCTATGATGTCCTTCAGCACTCTTTCTAAGGTTGGTTTGGTGGACATGAATTTCTACAGTTGTTCTTTGTCATGGAAGTATCTTGTTTCTCCATTAAATTGGAAAGACAGTTTTGCTGGGTACATCAGTCTGGGTTGAAAGTTGTTTTCTTTTAGGACTTGAAATACCTCACTCCAAGCTCATCTTGACTTGAGGGTTTGTGCTGAAAAGTTTGCTGTGATTCTAATGGGTTTTCCTTGATAGGTGAGCTGCGTCTTTTCTCTAACAGCTTTTAGTATTCTATTTTTATGCTGCGTGTCTGGAATCTTAATTATATGTCTGGGTGTATATTTATGTTGTTTGTGATTGTTTGATGTTCTACATGCTCCACTTATCTGCATATTAGATTTTTTCCCCATGTTTGGGAAATTTTCTGCTATTACTTCTGTGAATATTTTAGTTTTGTCCTTTGAATTTACTCCTGCATCTTTACTACTTCCTATTAATCTTATATTATTTCTCTTGGCATCATCTTGAAGCTGCTAGATTGCCATTTCATGCTGCTTTATTATTTTAAAAGTTGTATCCTTTCATGGTTGCTAATTGCGATCCTGTCCTCAAGGTGTGAAATCCTATCCTCGGCCTCATTTAAACAGTTTTGCCACCTTTCAATAGAATTTTTTGTTTCTTGGATGTCTCTTTGAGTTTGTTTCATGAATTCTGCTTGTTTTCTATATTGTTAATTCAAGGTTTCAATCAGTTTCCCATGCTCCTGTACTTTTTTCTCTATTTCTTCTTTAGCTGCACTGAACAACTGCTTTACTAAGGTTGTTATTTCTCTCTTTACATTGGAGAGTACTTCTAATTTGATTTCCTCTTTAGCCTCATGGCATTGTTTTTCTATTTCACTTGCTATCTTTTCAGAGATTTCTGGTGTGTTACTTTTGAAGTCCTCTATTTCAATGTCTCCTGTACTTGGTACTGGTGGACTAGATGTTTGAGTTTGCAATAAATGCAATTTCTGAGTCATAATTTAATTTATGCTTAGTTCAACTAAATGAGACTTTCAATTTTTTTCTTTGTTCCTATATGATTTTACTCCCACTAACAGTTTCTGTGTATCTTCAAAAGAAGCTGGTATGTCAGCATTTTTTATGTTTGCCATTCTGATAATTATGCAGTTAAATTTCATTGTCATTTTATCTTGCATTTTCCAGGTAGTTAATGATGTTTAATATCTCTTGTGTTTTCATTTGCCAGCTATGTATTCTCTTTGGTGAGAAATCTCTTCATGTTTTATGTTCATTTTCCCACTGTATTGTTTTCTTTCTTACCATTTTGTTTTGAGAGTTTCCTGTGTACTGCAGACATCAGTCCTTTGCCATATATTTGATATGCAAATATTTCTCCCTGTCTTTAGGTTCTCTATTCATGTCACAAAAGGATCCTTTACAGGGTAATTTTTAATTTTTGGTGAAGTTCCATTTTTTTCACTTTATAAGTCATAAATTTTGTTTTTGGGTGTTAAGTTTAAGAAAACCATTGAACCCAAGTTTTTGTTTTTTGTGGTTTTTTTCCTGTTTTTTTGACTAGTTTTTTGTAATCATCTCCTGTTAAATATTGGTTCCCATCTCCACCAAAAAACCCGCAGAGTCAAGAGCTATAGCTAGGCTCTTGCACTAAGACTTGTGGTACCATAGGTAAAATCCAAATTTGCTTTCAGAACACCTAAACAGCAGAAACTTAGACATGGTTGGTGTAGGATAGGTACAAAGGAGGATATGTTATTGCAAAAGAACACACATTGCAATGACTTCCTACTTCTCACTGGCACTACTTGATGCAGCAGAATTATTTAGGTATATATATTTTTTAAGATCTGAAAAGAAAGAGTGCTATATGGAACCAGACTATCAGTTCACTTACCCAATTTAAAGTACTAAATAATATATTTTTAGATATACAACATTTAGAAAGTGTCTCTTCAAAGGGTAATTTTCAAAGCTTTTCACCATTATATTTTCATCTTATTTATTAAAGTTTTAAATTCATTGGCAATAAATACTTATCTAAACAAACACTATGTGCACAAGGGAGTGTAAATACTCATTTCTGTCACCCCTTGTAGTGTCATTTTTACTCCAGTGTTAGCACACTATGATCATTTCATAGTGTTTTTAATGCAGCAGAGTCCTACTTTTGTATTTTGTTTACATTACTTAAATTACATTACACTACTTAATGGTTTTTTAAAGGCAACAGTAGAGGTATACTGGGGAGTCTGTGAATGTGTTGTATATGATTACTCTGTGAGATGGATTATAACACATTTCTCCATTTATTGACTGGTAATATTTTAGATAACCACCATTTTTACCACTTACATCCTGAAATTTGAGCAAGATCATTGGATATATGCCTACATATCTCAGTGTTCAGTAAACATGTACAACATTAGTCAATACATGATTATGATAATATTTCTGTAGGTCACAATCCATGGAGTGCAAGTTTCTAGAATAAAGTGTTAAATAACTTATTTTAAATGTATAGTTTAGGTGCAAAGAAAGGTTTAGAAGGGAAGGAAAATTCAAATCTCCCTTTTTAGAATGGATAATTTCCATGTTACCATTCCTGATTCTTATTCTTTCCAGTGAAATTTTAGAATTTTCTATTAAAGTATAAGAAAAAACACATTAGAATAATACAGAAGGGTAGAGAGAAAAGGGAAGAATGAAAGCACAAATGTAAGATTTAAGAAATATATTTTTTGCCTCAAAAAATGACATTTATTCAAAGGAAAAAAAGAAAAAAGTAAAAACTTGGCTAGGTACCCAGCCCTTGCCTTCCTGCCTTGTACCCTCCAGCTGCTCCTTGGCCTCCCAAAGATTGAACTCTGGTTGGGGTTACACCCTCTCAGATGAGGTCAGCAACATTGGGGTGTTGCAGAAAGTCTCTATGTCACCAAGAGTCCCTTTGACTTCGTCTGTCACCATGATAATAGCCACACCCTTATAGTCAAATAGGCCTTCATGACTGATTTTATGGATGTAGTTTTTTCTGTTTGTGGAAGATCATAGTTGATAACTAAAGAAACCTAATGCACATCAATGCCTCTGGGCAGCAAGTCAGTGCTAAATAGTCTGCTGGAACCAGACTGGAACTCCTTAAAGATCACATCTCATGCCTTTTGGTCCACAGCTCCTTGCATGGCAGAGACAATGAAGGCTCAGGCACACATTTTCTTAATGAGACAATCAGCCTTCCTTCAGGCATTAATGAAGATGACTGCCTGCGTGACGGTCAGGGTCTCATACAAGTCACACAGCATATCCAGCTTCCATTCTTCTCTTTCCTCATTGATGTAGAATTGGTGGATACCCTCCACAGTAACCTCTTCTTTCTTGATGAGAATCCAAATGGGGCCCCTAATGAACTTCTTGGTCACCTCTAGAACATCAGACCAAAACTACCTGGGTGTTGTTCTTGAGCTTTTGGAATATGTCATAAATCTAATCCTTAAACCCATGGCTCGACATTTCATCAGCTTCTTCTAACACAAATATCTTGATGTATTTGGGAGACAAGTATCTCTGATTAAGCATATCAAACACACAGCCAGGGTCCCATGATGATATGGAGAGCTTCCACCTGCAATGTACCTCAGCATGCACACTGAAGCCCCCAATACAGGCATGACATTAGGCACCCTTGTAATCTGCTAATGTCAAAACCACATTTGGTATCTGTTGAGCCAGTTCTCAAGTGGGAGCCAGAACCAAAGCCTGGGTACCTTTAGATCTAACTCAACCTGTTGCAGAATCAATATGGCAAATGCAGCCACTTTCCCAGTCCCAGCCTGGGCTTGAGCAATCACATCATAACACTTGATACAAGGAAGAATGGCTCGCTGATGGATGGCAGAGGATTTCTCAAAACCATAGTCATAGATGCCACGGCGGAGTGACCCTGAGAGGTACATGTCTTCAAGCTGTCAACAATGTCATTCAGTGATTCTTGTTGATGCCTTCTGGTTCCGTCTCATCTGGGCCATTGTCTCTGCTTCGGGAATCCTGACTCATAGACATGATATTGACAAACTTGAGCATTTATTTTTCAAATAACAGAAAACAAAAACATAATAGTCATCAAAATGAGTGAATCAATGAAAATATGAAATTATCTTTATTCTATGTCTTGTTCCATTCTTTGCATCTTTAAATGTTTGCAAAACCTTCAACAATGACAAATTATGTAACTTTTTTCACTGATATATTCAAATATGAAGTTGCAATATCAGCCTTTTTTATTTTTCATTTTTACTTATTTTAAAGAGAATAAAACCAAAGAGGACAGAACAAAGCAGATCAGAACAGAACAATGTAAGCACACAGCATTTCACAACAAGACAACCAGATATTAACAGTAGCTACCATAATGTCTCTTTCTTTGAAGTAGTTGAACATACCTTCATACACAATAATATTAAACATAACAAAATAGTATAAAACCATTCATGAGAATGAAAGTATTACAGGACATTCAAAATCAAATAACAGAAAATGAACAATGGCTACTATAATATTTCATTTTCCATAAAAAATTGTTTATAGTATCACACATATTAAAATCCAATAAGACAAAACATGATAGAACCAATGATAATAGAAGAACAAAAGCATGGTAGGACTTCAAAGCAAGATGATATTAAATCAGCAATGGCTGCCATAATGTCTTGTTTTCTTCAAAATAACTGTTCATAACATTACTCATAATAAAATCAAGCAAAACAGAATAAAACCATTCCAACCAATGAATGAAAACATTATAATGTTTCAAAGTAATATAATAGGGAACCATGAGTACCATAAAATCTTATGTAATCTTATCATTTCTTACACTAAGGAGACTATGTGATATTTATACATGTGAGTTTGATTTATTTCACTTACGAGTATGGTCTCAAGATGCATCCATTTATTTGTAAATGTCTCAATGTGATCATTCTTTATAGTTGAGTAGTACTTCACTGTATAAAAATACTATAACTTTTTTATCCATTCCTCAGTTGATGGGCACCTAGGTTGTTTCCAAGATCTGGCTATTATAAATTGTGTTGCTATAAACATGGGTGCACATAAATCACTGTGGTATGATGTTTTCAATTCTGGGAATATGCCTAGAAGCAGAATAGCTGGGTCAAATGGGACTTCCAATCCCATATTTTTGAGGAATCTCCAGACTGATCTCCAAAGTGGTTGCACTAGTGCACTAGTCTACCTAGTGCACTAGTCACCAACAGAAGAGTTCTTTTTTTCCCCCCGCAGTCTCTCCAGCATTTGTTGTTGGTAGTTTTCTTGATCCTGGCTATTCTTTCTGGAGTGAGATGGAATCTCAGTGTGGTTTTAATTTGCATTTCTCTCATAACTAATGATGATGAACATTTTTTCATGTATTTATTTTCCATTTGTATTTCTTCATCTGAGAACTGTGTATTCATCTCAGATGCCTGTTTTTGGATTGGGTCTTTGAATTTTGGAGGTCTGATTTTTTTTTAATTCTTTATAAGTTCTAGACAGAAGTCCTTTGTCTGAGGGACAGTTGACTAAGATTTTTTCCCACTTTGTGGGTTTTCTTTTCACTCTGCTGGAGATTTCTTTTAACATGCAGAAACTCTTTAATAAGATGTGATCCCAATTATTGATTCTGGTGAGTATTTCCCATGTGGTTTGATTCTTGTTCATGAATTCTCTACCCACCCCTATATCTTTGAGGTTTTTACAGACTTTGTCTTCCAACAGATTTAGTGTTTCTGTTTTAATATTTAGATTTTTTAAGCATTTAGATTTCAGTTTAGCACATGGTGATAGGCATGGGTCTAGTTTTAGTTTTTGACATATGGATAGCCAGTTTGTCCAGCACCATTTATTAAAGAGTCTATTGCTCTTTCAGCGAACATGTTTGGCCCCTTTATCAAAGATAAGGTGCTGAGTGTGTTTGTACGTGTAGTTATATCTTCCAATCTATTCCATTAATCCTCAGATCTGTTTTTATTCCAGTACCATGTTGATTTTATTACAGTAGCTTTGTACTTTGTACTATAACCTCAAGTCAGGGACTGTGATGCCTCTTGCCTTGCCTTTCCTGCTTAGAACTGCCTTTACTGTTCTAGGCCTCTTCAAGTTCCAGATAAATTTTAGGAGTAATTTCTCTAGATCTATGAGGTATGTTACTGGTATTTTCATTGAGATTGTGTTGAATCTGTATAGCAATTTTGAGAGAATGGCCATTTTCACAATGTTTGTTCTTCCTATCCAGGAACAAGGGATGCCTTTCCATTTTCTGAGGTCCTCTTCAATTTCATTTTCAGGGTATTATAATTTTCCTTGTATAGCTCTTTTACTTCTTTCATGAGATTAATTCCTAAGTATTTCATTTTTTTGGATGCTAGTGTGAAGGGTGTAGCTTCTCTTATTTCTCTCTCAGTGCTATTGTTGTTAGTGTATAGGAATGCTATTGATTTTTGAGTATTGACTTTGTATCCAGCTACATTGCTGAATTTATTTATTATATCTAGGAGTTTTTCAATGGAGTTTTGGGGGTCTTCTATGTAGAGTATCATGCCATCTGAAAATAATGATAAATTACCTTACTCTTTTCCTATCTTTATTCCTTTTATTTCTCTCTCTTGTCTAATTGCTCTGGCTGGTATTTCCAGTACTATGTTGAATAGGAGCAGTGATAATGGACATCCTTGTCTTGTTCCTGATTTTAAAGTAAAGACTTTCAGTTTTTGGCCATTTAGTATGATGTTAGCTATTGGTTTGTCATAGATGGCCTTTATCATACAGAGGTAACAACCATCTATTCCAATCCTCTGTCAGATTCTTATCATGCATGAGTGTTGGACATTATCAAAAGCTTTTTCTGCATCTATAGAAATGATCATGTGATTCTTATTTTTGGCTCTATTGATATGGTGAATTGCATTTATTGATTTACGTATGTTGAACCATCCCTGAATTCCTATGGTGAATCCTATTTGGTCATGTTGTATAATCTTCTTGATGATTTGCTGCATCCTGTTTGCCAATACTTTATTGAGAATTTTTGCATCTATGTTCATTAGGAAGATTGGCCTGTAGTTGTCTTTTTGTTGGCTCTTTCTCAGGAGAGATATTGTCATGAAATTTTTATGGGGAAGGGATTAATTTCAAGCATTGTTTGAAATATGGGAGTATGTAGAATGTGATGAATCCTTTTCAGAAAGAGAAGGAACAGCTAGTAAGAGTGCCATGATTTAAGTAGATTGAAGGCCGACTGAGCAACCATCATCAGTGGATATCAGTGTTCACAATAGTCTTGTCACACATGGATTTAAACAGCTGGATTGTGCACTAAGAACTAGTAGAAAGCAGGCCTAAGGGAAGCAGATTCCACCTGTGAGATTGTCAAGAGGGTGCAGCCTAGGAACTCCACCTGCTCATGAGTTTCCCTAAGCCCTGTTTGAGGTCTTTGTTTCTCAGGCTGTAGATGAAAGGATTTAGCATGGAGGACAAAACCGTGTAGACTACTGTTGCTATGTGGTCCTTGACAGTGTAAGTGGACATGGGTTGCAAATACACATAGAAGATGCTGCCATAAAAGAGTCCAACCACAGTGAGATGAGAGCCACATGTAAAGAAGGCTTTGTGTTTCCCTGAAGCAGAGGGAATCTTGAGAACTGTGATGAGGATTCGTATATAAGACAAAGTGATGCATAGGAAGGGGGTCACCAAAACAATAGCTCCTTCTGTTATCATTATAATTTCATGGACAAAGGTGGGGGAGCAGGACAATTTCATCAAGGGACTGAGGTCACAGAGAAAGTGGTGGATAACATTGGAGTCACAGAGGTGAGAAGATTGAGCAGCAGTATATGCAGGAGAGAGTGGAGGTGAGGAAATGTGCAGGAGAAGGCTGCCAGCAGGGCACAGTGGTGGTGGCTCATGGTGGTGACGTAGTGGAAGGGGTCACAGATGGCCACATAGCGGTCAAAGGCCATGACTGCCAGAAGGAAGCTGTCACTGTTGCCCAAGGCATAGATAAAATACATTTGTGTCAGACAGCCAGCATAAGAGATGGCTTTCCTTTCTGACAGAAAGTTCTCCAGCATCTTGGGGACGATGGTTGTTGTGAAGCAAATATCAGTGAAAGACAAGAAACTTAAGAAGAAATACATGGGGGTCTGGAGACGGGCGTCAAAGCAGATGGCCCGGATGATGAGCAGGTTCCCTGATATAGTGACCAGGTAAATGGTGAGGAAGAGAATGAAGAGTGGCTTTTGGTGCTCGGGCAGAGAGGAAAGTCCCAGGAGAATGAACTCAGAGACACTGGTGCTCTGGTTGACTCTTTCCATTGACTTGGGCTCAGTTCTGCACGAGTAGTGTTATTTAATGTACTTCACTTCTAAACTCAAATAATGAGACCACCATCAAGTTTCCATTTCCTTTATTTGATGACAATTAGCTGTTGTGCAGGGTCCACTTGTTAATTTTGAGTCCTTGATGTGTTTTTCCCAGCCAACTCTGTGGGTATCACAAGAGATTTATACTGAAAGCTGAAAGGACAAAAGAAAATCTCTCCTTTGACATCATTACAGGTGGACCTCTCTGATTTATATTTTTTTTACTGAATTTTTATATTTTGTTTTTTATTAACCCGTATTCATTGAACATATTGGTCGGCTTTTGGTGTGATACTTTAATACATGCACAGTGTGCCTTGATCAAATCCAAACTCTTTTATTTCTTAATCTCCTCATTCCTACCTCTATTAATCAGTATTCTGTATGCACATCAGGAGCAATGTTGCCTTTTTAATTTAAAGAGAATAAAACCTAACAAAACAAAGCAGAATAAACCTAATCAAAGGAAAACACTGAAAGTGGTAGAGGACTTCAAAACAGGATAATAGGACATCAACAGTGATTACCATAATGCCTCTTGTTATCTTCAAAATTGCTTCCCTTACCATCAAACACAGTAAAATCAAATAAAAAGGAACAGAACAAAACCAATCTAAACATAATTTTGAATAAAGCAAAACCATAAGGTGGAACACAACAAAAAATGAGAATACTGAATTTCAAAAACAAGACAGAAAGAAATCCCCCATATTTGCTCTAATGCATCCTGTTAACCTCTTGATAGATGCTCAGACTGCGAGCCTCAGGCCAGCAACATCAATCAAACAGTGCAAGCATTAAGTTGTTTTTGTTCCTCAATTGTTATCAACTCAGTCTCTCCCCTGAATATGCTGGTTGCTTACCAGGTGTATGAGCAGATAAGGGTGGGAAGGGTGGTCTTGTCTCTCAGCCCATCAGCCAGTTGGCTTATGGGAAGGGCAAACTGGCTTGTCTCTCTTCCTGGGCCCCACATGGTTTGCACAGCTCTAATATGGATGTTTCTTCAAGAATAAAACTATATTAACCATAGGATCCTGCTATCTAGCATCTGGGTATTTGTGGAAAGAGAATGAAATGAGCACACCAAAGGGATATTTGCATAGACATGTTTATTACAACGCTTTAAAAATGGACAAGCCATGGAATCAATCTAGATGCCTATAACACATGAGTGGAGGAAGAAAATATCATATTCATTCACAACAGAATATTTTTATGCCATAAAGAAGAATGATTCAGATATATTACTTCTCTGTATTGTGAAAAGTAGTCTTCCTCTACTGAGGACAAAGAAATAATATAATTATGATGATAGAGCATTAATTAACCCAATATGAAAGATAATACTAGGAAGGAATAAATGTTGTGAGCAAAATAAATCAGTAGAGGGAAATGGACATGGATATGGAGTAAGCTTGCAATACTTTCAAGTTAGGTCACAGGACACACATTCCTTACCAAATCAAGTTCAGATTGTCAAGCTGAAATTCAGCTTTGCATTGTCTTGGGGAAAAATGATACTTTATCAAAACAGCCAATTGAGAATTTCTGAGAGGAATGTGGAGGCCAGTGTGACAGTTTGTTTTCGTCCTAAAACAAGAATGGGGGTTCACCTTCAATGAATGTGGCATGATATCATTAAGTTTTTACATGTCTTTTTTGTAAATATGATTTACAAAAGTTTCCTGTCTGAATTTCCATTGTACAGGATGGGCGTCCATTTGTGAGTATCCAATTTATATTTTTCCAATTCATCTTTGTATTTTTATCTAAAATATATATATGTGAAACATGTTTCTGTTTATATGTTGTTCTTTGGTTTTATTTAGTCACCTAGGATATATATCAGACTGAACTCCATCTCTTTATACTACAAAAACTCTGCTATGTCATCTGCTGTGTCCACAAAAGGTTAGCTGCATTTTAAGACTCAGTATATTCCTATGTACCTTGTGAGCAGACATTTTTCACAGAACATTTTAAGTATTCTAAGATATTTTTTACTTATGTTGTCTTGGCTACCATAGAAGTTACTCCAATGAACATATCTGTTCACAAAATATTTAAATGATTGCTTTAGAGTCAGCATGATCTTTTACACACTGTAAAAGGACTTCTTGCACTAGCACTGCCACACTTTAAAAGCATCAACTATTTAAACTGCTATGGTTGGATATGAAGAGTACCAAAGGCCTAGGTGCTAAAGGTTTGGTGACTGGGGTAGCAGGATTGGAAAATGGAGGAGCTTTTGGGTGGTGGGGTCTGGTGGAACACCCTCAGGCCTTTGAGAATGTCCTCTCAAAGGACTGAGGTCTTACTCTTCCTCTTCTTTTGGCCTCCTGGCTCAGGAGTTGAGTGATTTCTCCACACATCTCCCACTATCATCTGCTGATCACCAAGACCCAAGGTAATAGGGCCAATTGAACATGGAGAGGGGTATCTCAAACCATGACCCAAAATAAGCCTTTCTTCATTATAATTGCCTCAGGTGTTCTCTGTTACTACAAAACACTGACTACTTCACATATATTCATTGACTTAAAAACTAAAAGACTATAATTTCCTTGTAATTTAATAAACATCTTTAAATTTTGATTTCATTATGTATAAAATTGTATGCAAATGTCTTCAGCTGTCATAAGAATCTTATGAGATAATCATGAAGTTCTTGGACTTAGAAGAGCAGCAAGCATATTGTAAAGATGCAGCACAAGTGCTGTTAGTACTGTCAAGCCAAAGATGGTTTTCCTTTATCTGCTGTTCACCAATGTTTCTAAAGTTAGTTAATTCACTTGCTTAACATGTCATGCTGTTTAAGGCCTCACCCTCAGACTAATTTTATGATTTTACTAGAATTTCTGAGAAAGAATATGTGTTTCTGCATTGAATGATCTGACTGAATCAGTATCTAAGGTTATTAATATTTATTTCCTTGTAGCCACTGATGATTTCCTATCATTTTGTTTTGAAGTCTAGCAATGCTTTTATTTTTGGTTTAATAGGTTTTAGTCTGTTTTCAACTATTTGATTTCAATACATATGAAGGTATGGACAGCTATTTTGAAGAAAACAAGAGACATTATGGTAGCCATTATTGATTTCCTATTGTCTAGTCTTGAAGGCCTGTAATGCCCTCATTCTTTTGTTTTGATTGTGTTTATACTATTTTGATTTATATTAACATTGTGAGTGAAGATATGGACAACTATTTTGAAAAAAAATAAGAGACATTATGGTAGCCACTGTTGATTTCCTGTTGCCTTGTTGTGAAATGTTGTGTTATTTTGCATTGCTTTGCTCTGGTCTGCTTTGTTCTGTTCTGTTTTGCTTTGCTTTGTTTTGTTTAATTCTCTTTAAAATAAAATAAATTTATTCAAAATTTATCAATATCAGGCATATGCTAAGCATCTCATTAAATTTTGAAGCAAGGGATTACAAGGTGTATGCTGTTATTATTGTCATTTCACATATACAAGTGTGAGATTTGGAGAGGTGAAGTCATTTATTCAAAGTCACTAAGGATGTGAGAGTAACCAGGATTTAAGTCCCATGCTAACTCAAACTGATGCCATTCTCTTGATCCTTATACTATACCTTCTTGTGTTTTGGTGAAGACATAGTCATTTATTTGCACAATGTTTTCTCACTTTGATGATTTTCTGCATGAATTATGCTCTCCTCTCCAAAATAATTAATTTAAAAATTTTCTTGTCCATATACATACATACATACATACATACATACATACAAGCTAGACAAGATAATTTTTTGTGCTAATCTCTATTAGTTCATTGAAAAGAATGGTTTGTGCTTACATTGTTTGATCAATTTTACATGCCTATATCTTGTAATCTGAGCAACTATTTTGAAGATGACAATACAGCATGTATTAACTATTGTTAACTTTATATCATTTTGAAATTTTGTATCATCATTTTTATTCTTTTGTCTTTTTAAAACAAAGAGAATTTCTTTTCCCATTCAGAATCATCCATGTAGTTGTGAGAGAGATTACCTATTTGTCTGAGTGGGGAACGCTTTGAAATTTGAACATTTGAATACCCATGATGGACTGGCCACAATAAGATGCAAGAAATTGGTCCTGAAGAGAGGGGCAAGTCTGATGGGTTAGTTGTGGTGGCAACTAAAAAATATCCTGAGTTAAAACAGCAAATATAGTTCTGATTTGTTTTGTTCACAATCTTCTACGTGAGGTTTTATGAACAGAGAGCAAGATACCATGTCTGAAAACAGGTTGTCAAACAATACCGTGTGCAAAACTAAGTCATTCATGAAATGACTGCATGGGGGAATTTGGATGGCAAAAAATAATTACTGAAGATTAGGGTCAAGTGAGTTTGGATGCTTCAGGTCACAGATGTGAGGACAACCTATGCGGACCACTAGGAGAAAGAAAGACAGTCTTAGATGTGTGAATCAGGGAGAATCATTCTAAAAGCAAACACTGACTGTGAGGCTGGTTATACAGAAGGTTTTTCTTTCTACTGGTGAGGTTTTGTGTCCTCCAAAACATGTATTGATGGCCTAAAGGTTAAAGTGCATGTACCTCAAATTAAAAGTTAGAAGCAGGTTCTAGTTGGATCCCACAACTTTTTAATCCATGAAATATTTGTAAGTAGGGCAGGGTAAAGGCAAGACAGGTTGAAGTGCCCAAGTGTAGGCTCACCTCCATGTCCAGAGAATCTCCAGAGATCTCCAGAGGCTAATCTTTGGTACAACAGTAGCAAATTACTTCCACGGTTACTTCTCAGCCCAAGCTCAGCTTCCTCCTGCTTCTCCCTGAAACTCTAAGCTGAGTAATAAAGAGAAGAGCAGGAAATGAGAGAGTAACTAACTCACTCACTGTTCAAAGGGTAACCCAGCTCTTTTCTCTGGCCTCATGCCCCCATTTCTTTCCTAACCCCTGGTCTCCAGCATAATGCTACTTCCCCACCTCCTATCTCAGTGGACAGAAATGCCTTCGCTTAACAGACAAGGCCTCTCTTGAGTACGAAAACCTATGGGGCTTCTCATGGGTGAGATTTTTCTCTGTGGGCCTCTGGGGTCCTTGTTAAGATAAGAGAACTGTGATGTGCTTGTTGTCAAGGGAGTTTGCCCTGTGATTTCTCTAAGCAGAGAAAGTAGAGTAGCAATCACAGCAGAGCTAACTCTAAGAAGTCAGGACTGCTGAAGCCTCCTCCTTAGATGTTGGTGCCAATCTCAGAACGTTTTCCCTACAGGATCTCTAGGGTGTGCTTTACTTTCTCTAAGTGATAATTATCAAGAGTGGAGAAATATGTATGTGGCTATTTTTATGTTTGTGTGTTTTTATATTCATTCATTCTGATTTTATAGTGGTATCTGAGTTTTTATTTCCCTGTTGAAGAATGTGGAGCATCTTTTCATATTCTTATTTCCCATCCATATATCTTCTTCAGTGAGATATCTGTTAGGATCGTTGGTCTGTTCTTTCTGATGTTTGCTTTCTTATTGCTGGGTTTTAAGAATTCTTTGTATATGTTGGATAACCACCCTTTAGGAGCTATGACTTACAGAAATATTTCTGCTACATCTTATTTTGTTTCTTTATTTTCCATAGTGTGTTTCAAAGAGCGGAAATTCTTTTCTTCAGGCTCAAAAACCTATTCATTTTCTTTTTTTTCTTTTAAAAACACTAAAATTGATACATAATAAATGGTATAATTAATGTACAAAACTTGAGTTTGGAAATAAATATGTAACAGCAAAATCATTATCACTGTCAGTGGCATAAATTTAGCCACCATTTCCAAAAGTTTCCATATGATATCTTTATTTACTACTATTTTTAATTAAGTTTATTGATATATTTGAGACATACATAATATCTATTCATTGTAGGAAATTTGAAACCATATGTGATATATTTTAAATCCTCGTTTTCACCCCCATTACTTCTCCTCCCTTCAAAAGCTCGTCTGCTCCCTATTTACAAAACTTTGTTTCCATTTTATCTTTTTAATTGCTTGTTTTCCTTTTTTCTTCCTTCTTTTCTCACTTCTTCCACTCTAGTTCCTCTGTACTTTAGAACAATTAAGAGCAGAAAATCTTAAATTTAATAAAGTACGGCTTGGCAAATCTTTTTTCTGCATCATTTATTTGGAACTGTATTTAAATCATCATCACATAACCGAAATCATACCATGGTATCTTCTAGGAGTTTTTTTTAAAATTTTTAATTTAAAGAGAAGAAGAAAGAAAAAAACCCAAACAAAACAGAAAGAGGGTAGCAACAATACAGAATTCCAAAGGGGAAAGAAAAAAAAAAGAAAAAATAAGCACAACAACCACAACAACAACAAAAAAACAAAAACAAAAAAACAAAAATACTAAGAAATAGCCACTTGATAAGTTATATACTGTCATCATTGGAAATAGTTATTCAAGTTACAAAGTTAAAACATACAAAGTACACATTCAAACAATGAGCCTGTTAACAGTTCTGCTCAACATTCTAACAAAACAGTAATATGGACATCTATCTTACACACTTAAACACACATGCAGTTTTATCCTTTAGAGCACATCCTTTTCCTCTCTTTTTTACAGTAGCAATTACACATTTTGGGTTTTATTACTCCTACAGTTCTTATTATTTTTACACTAAAGAAACAATGTGATATTTATAAATATAATTCTTATTTATTTCACTAATGAGGATAGTCTCAAGGTATCTCCATTTTCCTATGAAGGCCTCAAGATCATCCTTTTTATAGCTGAGTAATATTCCATTGTATAAAAATACCACATCTTTTTCATCCACTCTGCAGTTGATGGGCATCTTGGTTGTTTCCAAGATTTAGCTATTACAAATTGTGCTGCTATGAACATGGGTGCACATATGTCACTGTGATGTGAACTTTTCAGTTTCTCTGGGAAAATACCCAGGAGGGGAATAGCTGGGTTGAATGGAGCTTCCACTTCTAGTCTTCTGAGAATTCTCCATACTGATTTCCATAGTGGTTGCACCAGTCTACACTCCCACCAACAGTGGAGCAGTGTTCCTTCTTCCCCACAGCCTCCCCAACATTTGTTATCAGTTGAGTTCTTGATGGCAGCTATTCTTTCCAGTGTGAGATGATATCTCAGTGTTGTTTTAATTGGCATTTCTTGAATGACCAGTGATGGTGAACATTTCTTTATGTATTTGTTTGCCATTTGTATATCTTCATCTGAGAACTATGTGTTCATCTCAGCTGCTCATTTTTGGAGAGGGTCTTTGAATTGGGGGGGTGATGTTTTTCAATCCTTAAATGTTCTTGATATAATACTTTGTCTGAGGGGTTGCTGGTTAAAAATTCTTTCCCAATCTGTAGGTTTTCTTTTCACTCTGCTGGTGATTTCTTTTGAAGTGCAGAAACTTTTCAATAATATGAGATCCCAGTTATTGATTCTCTGAAGTGTTTCCCGTGCAATTTGTGTTTTGTTCATGAATTCTCTGCCTACACGTATGAATCAAAGATTTCTACCTACCTTATCTTCTAGTAGATTTAGTGTTTCTGTTTTAATGTTTAGGTCTTTGATCCATTTAGACTTTAGTTTTGTGCATGGTGATAGGCATGGATCTAGTTTCAGTCTTCTGCATATGGCGAGCCAATTTTTCCAACACCATTTATTAAAGAGGCTATCCTTCCACCAATGAACATGTTTAGCCCCTTTGTCAAATATCAGGTGGCTGAGTATCTTTGTACCTATGCTCACATCTTCTAATCAGTTCCATTGATCCTCAGGTCTATTTCTTTGCCAGGACCATGTTGATTTTTATCACAGTGGCTTTGTAGTACAGTTTCAAGTCAGGAATTGAGATGCCTCCTGCCTTGCCTTTATTGCCCAGAATTGCTTTGCTGTTCTAGGGTTCTTCTGTTTCCAAATGAATTTTAGGAGTGTTTTCTCTAGATCTGTGAGGTATGTCCATGGTATTTTGATTGGTATTGAGTTACATCTGTATAACAGTTTAAGGAGTATGGCCATTTTCACAATGTTGGTTCTTCCTAGCCAAGAGCATGGAACATATTTCCATTTTCTAATATCCTATTCAATATCTTTTTTTAGCATAGTATAATTTTCAGTATATAGGTCTTTTACATTTTTAGTTAGGTTGATTCCTAAGTACTTCATTTTTTTAGATGTTATTGTGAAGGACGATATTTCCATAATTTTTCTCTCGGTGAGGTTCTTGTTTGTATACAGGAATGCTATTGATTTTTGAGCATTGACTTTGTATCCAGCTACACTCCTGAATTTGTTTATTACCTCTAGTAGTCTTTTAATGGAATTTTTTGGGTCTTCTATGTAGAGTATCATGTCATCTGCAAATAGTGATAATTTAACTTCTTCCTTTCCTATCTTTATTCCTTTTATTTACTTATCTTGTCTGATTGCCCTGGCTACTGTTTCCAGAACTCTATTGAATAGGAGTGGTGATAGTGGACATCCTTGTCTTGTTCCTGATTTTAAAGTGAAAGCTTTCAGTTTTTGTCCATTTAGTATAATTCTGGCTGTTGGTTTGTCATAGATG
>PVJX010023726.1:0-28902 GCA_004027295.1 Dolichotis patagonum | reverse complement strand
CTAAGTAGTGAAGAGGAATGTTTGGTGCCTCCTGTATGGGAACTATCTCTCGGCATTAATATTTGGTCATGAAAGTATAATCCCAAAACAAGCAATCTGATGGAATTTCATTCCATATCAGGAAAATAATTTCCCATGACCAAAATCTGTTGTTATTTAGGCATCTTCATCTGTTAAGTTTTCTTGCAGAGAGTTTCTTACATTGTTTGCATTATAGGTCAATGAGTATTTTGCTTGAGCTAAAAATGTATCCTAAAAACAACTTATCTCTTCAGAGTAAACACTAAAGGTCAATGTTAATAATTTACAACAAAAATAGGAAAGATTGTAAGTAAAAAGAGTGCTAAATCACTTGAACTTTCTTGTTCACATATCTTGAACAGAAATCAGCCATAAGTTTATGACCTCATTTCTATATAATAACTTACTGCATGTATATCTGAGAACTATCAGAAGCTTCTGAAATCAGAATGCCTTTCTGATAAATTCCTTCCTCTAGGAAAGGCGAGTGCTAGTAAGAAGTGGTCACACTATGAACAGATGAAGCAAACGCCAACACAGCTGACAGGTGTCCTGTTCATGATTAATATTGCTAGGTCTTATAGTTTAGCTCTCCTGTACAGCTGATTTCCTCTTTTACAATTTTCTGTTTCACAGAAATAAAAAAAAGGAAAAACACAGATAAGCAACTCTCAGAACACAGGCAACAAAATACAAAGGCAAGAGGCACAAGCACAAACTTTCTGGGATCAAACACTTGACCAAAATGAGTCAAGTGGCCAAGAACTTCACTGCCCTAGTAAGGTGTGTAGAGCTCGCTGTGAAAGTTTTCATTTCAGAGAACAAGAAAATAAAAAACATCAACTGTCAGTTAAAGAATCTGGAGCCACCTAAAACTTTTTCCTTCTTCCCCAAACGCCTGCAGAACTTGGCTCACAACCCACTCTATCACTGTAAAAATAAATGAGAGGCTTGTGCGTAATACCACCAAAATCCCAGTTAGTGGTGCATGGAATGGGATCTGCTCTCCTATTCTCAGAGGACGGAATTAAGACATGAACTGCAGGGAATGCTTTCAAAATAACTGTTCATTACAGATGCTTTTGGAGAAAGAATCCAAAGTGCTCCAAGTCCCGAGGGCCTCTCTGCTATACCGAGCAGTCTTTGGATTGACATTCCCTAACAGTCAATTCACAACAAGCCCCAGCTCAAATCCCACAACACTTCTGCTGGCCAGAATATTTTTATCATAGGAAGGATCAAGAAAACGGCCTGAAATTGGCTGGTCATATATTAGCGAGAGTAAGATTGGATACTTCAAATCTATGAACTAAATTTGTCCTCTGTCAGGAGTACAGTGGTATCTCTCCTTACTGAGATGAGAGGTATAGAAAAGACAACCATAAAATAAACATTATGCAAAGTTAGATATGAGCCACATATCATAGATATGCAAAAAATACAATTTTTGTGCCAAAAGGAAAAAAATCTGAGCCAAAATTGTTTTCATGGAAGATTAGTTGTGAATCGTTTGATTTTTTAATAAGATGCATAGTTGATTTATAAAAGAAATCACATCAAATTTTTGCATCATTATATAAGAAAAACTATTTTGCCATAAAGAAAAAGATTTGGAAGTAATACGCTATTACCTAATGGTCACAAGTATTCTCTTTACCCTAGAAACTCAAAATTCATAGTTCGTATTTTTAGCTGTAACGGTCACCCCACTGTATCTTCCAGTAATCAATTTTGTTTCACCTTGACTCCCATGTCCCGCATCATAAGTCTATTTACCTTCTTCCTCACTCCCTATAATAAAGCACATGCAAATTCATTGTCACGAATTCTGAAAAACAGGCACAATTAGTTCTATTCCACGTATGCTAATACATGCTCCAAGAAATAGTTCCTGCTCAACACTCAGCTTCTCTTTCTGAATTCATGTTACTCACCATAGTGTCGCAGGTACCACCTTCTTAAACTATCTCACTCAAATGAATCTAAGGATTGACAGTTGTCTTGAGTTTTCAAGATTTTTTTTCGCATTTTAATTTGCATATAGACAGCAGCCGGGTCACCTGAAACTGAAAGACCGTACGTGGAATTCCTGCACAGTGATCAAAGGTGGCAAAGCCCCTCATTAACAGGAGATCACCCAGCTGGGACACAGGTTGGCATTTGGGGGGCACAGCGCCCTTCTGGGGGCGCAATCAGACTTTTATTCAATCTCCCTAGCACCTGGGCAAGGAGTCCGTATTCACACCGAAGAACCACAGATTTTCAGAGGAGTAAAGTGAATGGGATTCATCTCTCTGCATAAAAACCAATTACTCTAGATAACTGCCTTGAGGGTAAAAATAGAACATTTAGGTTAAAAAAATAAAAGAAAATGACTAATTTTTCCCCATTACGCATTCCCTTTCCTCTGCCAAAACTCTTCTGAACGCCATAGCTTTTCAGTGCTATTGAATCATCCTTTCTTCATTAGCTGTTGCCTTGCAAGGAACGACACTAAGCAAGAGAAGCAGCCGAGACTCCGGGACGTCGTCCTCATCCTCGGCGATTTCAACCCACCCTGCACCGCCCGCCTCAGACCTTCAACTACGAAAGCCGAATCTGTTGCTTCTCCCTTACTTAAAGAAGAGGTACACACACTGTCAGCACCCAATTAATAAACAGCGGTATGAAGTCCCGGAGGCGGTCCGTGGTCCGCTCCTGGACATGCTTCCCTTTGGCGTGGCTCACTGTGCGGTGATCGATCTCACTGCTGTTTCCACCGAAAGGATGGAAAATACCTGACACTGCACCCACGCAGAGGTAAAAACCTCTCTGTGCAGAAGCACAAGCTACCAAGGTGGGAAGCAGCAAGAAAGACAACTTCTTCTCACCGCGGTGAGAGACAGTAAAATTGTGCACCGCTTTAGATAAAATCTGCAGAGATGCATTGCAAAGGATTTACTTTTACATCCAAGTGAGTTTCTCCAAGGACTCTGAGGTGCCTTCCGAAAACTCAGACGTTTCTTACTGATCAGGATAGTACCATATGATCTCCGGCTTCTTACTAAAACTGAGCTCATGTGGTGCACTATATAATGAAACATTAAGATTGAAAATTCCAGCCACAAAGCACGAAGTATTTTCAAACACATAGGCAACACAGACAGATTTTTTTCTCCTAGAAATAAAGGTATCTCTTTCCTCTGCTGGGTTACTCTGTGAGATTTAAAACGAAGAGGTCTGGAATTAAATGTACGCATTTGTCTTGCACATCTACACTTTCACTTAAGAAGCAACCAAATAAGCCCTTCCTACTAGAATAATACATGATAAAGGTGGCAAATAAATCATGAATTCATTAAGACACTCATTCACCTAAAGGAAGCACTCTTTTAGAAGGATGCACTTGGTGTACGTCTGTCCTTCTCCAGACCCTGGCCTTGGGCAGTGTCTCTGACTGCCCTCCTCGTACAGCATGAGGACCGAGGTGAATGCATGCCCTATCTGATTTGCCCTTTCGTTAATTGAATTGAAGTGTCTATTTTAGCAATGAAGGACAGAGACAATGTCACCATGTGGCTAGAGCAGTTATTTCATCACAGAGAAGGGAAGAGAGCAAGTGTGAGGCTAAGAACAAGAGTTCTCAAAACAGAAAATAAAAATATGCAAGAATCCACGTAACTCCAGACAGATTCTGAATGCACAGTTGCCTTACTTTCTAATGCCTTTCCAGATGTTTACTCCTGGCCCTACACATTCTTGATTTCCTGATAAAAGGGTTTTTTGTTTATCTTAGTCTGAATGGATGTCTGGAAGAACCAGAAAGCACTCATCAATCATATTTTTCATTTGCTAAATAGATGAAATGAAAGATAGTCTGCAAGGCATTGTGGGCATTTCATGATGGGAAAACATATTTACTCCTCTGGAAAAACACATTCAAAATAAATTGCAATGCATTGCATTATAAATGCCCCCAAAGAGGCACATGAGTTGAGTCAGAGATGATCACATGTCAGTGCTGGGGTAGGAAACACTGCAGATAAGTCCTGATACCTGCTGTGGGCTTGTTAACTACAAAGGGACATTATCAACATGTTTGCGTCCCCCGCAAATTCATGTCAAGACCATAACCCCAAAGCAGTCATATTTGGAGCTAAGGCCTAGAGAAAGTCATCATGGTAGGAGACTCATGAAGGGACTGTTGTCCTTATAAGATAAAGAGGCCAATGGGTTTCTCTTCACCTGAGAGACCATGGCGAGGACCAGCTGTGGCCAGAACCAAATCTGCTGGTACTTTGAGCTTGGCCATTCAGCTGCCAGAGCTGTGTGGAATAAAAATTTGCTGGCTAAGTTGCCCCTCGCTGGCAAAGTGGTATCAGTCATGGCGCCCACGTCTTGCTAAGTGTGTAATAAATGCGAACTGTCATCATTCCAGGAAGATGGCCACAGAAGGGAAGCTCACGGTGAGGGTTCACCAAGGGTGACATGAGCTGAGTACTAAAAGAGGCAAATCATTTCAGAGGAAAAGGTATTCTAAGCAAGGGAAATTGAAGAAGTAAAGATATAGAGATATTAAAATCCATATGGCTGCACGAACTCCAATAGAGAATTGTAGAAATGCACGGGGTGATGGGGTTGAAAGAAAACAAATGGTAAAAGCCTTTTAGTGCCAAAGGATGGGAATTGAGCACTATTACGAAGGAAGCAGAAGAATGCCAAAGACTAATCTTTTTAAATTGTGGAGAAATAATCATGTCTGAATTTGAGGAAAATAAAAGCATTAAAATATGATAATATTGAGGACAGAATAAAGAAAATGAGATCAGTTAGAATTCTGTTGTTGTGGCCCCGGAATTTCCCCCTCACTACGTGATGGTTCTTACATCAAGAGGAATACAAAGTTGGTTTCTGCATTTGAGGACCAGATGTTTAAAATACCTAGGCTTACCCAAAGGCCATTTTATTCATGAATTTCTACATCTAAAACATATGTTCCACTCCTTAACACCCAGTTCAAGATACCCAGGGGGAAGAAACCATCCAAAAATGGGCTTCCTAGATCCAGGCTCTAATAATAGATAACAGATCTGCCTTAATGCCCATATCCAGGATTTACTAGACGTTCCTAAACCACACCTGGCATATCAAAGACTGGTACTAGGAGGATACTCTGTCTATTTATTATTTATCCTCTGCTTTTTCCCAGGGTGGTTTTTGAAACAACATACCCTGAGGTATAAATGCATCCATCCACTGTCCTCTTGAGGATCTAAGAACTACCATAAAGAAAAGCACCTCTAAGTTATAGGCTCATCCTAGATTCCTGTGTTCACAATGTCTTCCTCTGGGAACCTCACACAGACTTACATTTTTGTTCTTTATAATGAATAATGGCAAAAGAATAAAATAAAGGATTAGATTGAAGGAGATTGGCGCTCAGTTAAACAAAAGATGAAAAAGACTAAGACACAGCCCAATAAAACAGTGGAGGGAAGGAAACAGCATTGAGTCAGTGAGCACAAAGGAACAGTTTTGCAAAAGGGAATCAAATTTTTAAAAAGCAGTCAGCAAAGAGAATATAACAAGAAAAACCTACAGGAAATATCGCAAAATAAATTCAATCAAAGTCCCTGCAGGATTCTTGTAGAAACTAATGAACTGGTTTTAAATTCTTATTGAAATGCATATGCTCTAGAGAAGGCAAAACAAGTTGAAAGTAATTTTTTAAATGAGAAAATTTACATTACCTATTTCAAAATTTATTAGTAAAGCTAAAAGATTTAGGTTTAGAATATTCTTCACACATATGTGCTTGATGGAGTTTTGACAAATACATAAAAACAAATCAGTGGAGAAAAGATAATGTTTTCACTACATGGTGCTGAAAGAATTGAACAACCAGATATTCAATTAGCTGATTAGTTAGTTAATAGTTATACAGACAAGTATCAGACCACACCAACCAAAATTTCAACTCAACATGAAATGTAAACCTGTCAAACCTAAACTAGAAAATGCAAGAGAAAATCTTTTGATACTGAGTTGGGCAAAGATTTGTAACATAATTTCAAAATCATGTCCCATAACATTTGTACTTCATCACATTAAGAACTCTCTTTAAAGAAATTGCTGAAGAAGGGCTGGAGGTAGAGCTCAGTGCTACAGCACTTACCCACCATGAGTGAGATAGACCATGGGTTCCACCCTGGTACAGTAAAAACAAGAAAGGGAGAGAAGGACGGGAAATGGATGAAAGAAAGGTATTTTAAGGAAAGAAAGATATGAAACAAATGGACTATAAGAATACACTCATATTTGCAATCACATCTCAAAAAAGGCTTATATGTAGAACATGCGAAGAATTCTTTGGGTGACAAATACCACAAGGAAAGCCATCCAACCACACTAGCCAGCAAGAGATGTGCTTTAAAACCACAATAAGCTATCACTGCACAATTATTTAAATGTCTAAAACTAAAAAGGCTTACACCAAGCAAGGACAAGAAAGTAGAGGGAAGAGAATTCCATGCACTGGTGTTAGGCACAGAACCATTCTGGAAAAGAGTTTGGCAGTCTTCTACTATACCTACTGCATGACCATTGGATACACTCCTAGGTATTTACTTAAGATCAATGGAATTATACCTCCATCCAAAAACATGGAGTTATCACTGCAGCTAAGTTTGAAATAGCTAAAAGCAGGAAAGACCCCAAACTTCCAACAGCAGGTGTATTCACCCGCTGTAAACAAGTTGCTATTTATGTGATGGAATCCTGCTTAGCAGTAAAATGAGTGACATCCTGATACCTACAGGAGCACAAATGAATCTTGGAAGTAGTTGTCTTGAGAAAGAAAAATCAAGAAAGAAAGCAGAGTACTTATCATACTATTTCATTTATAGAATATTCTAGAATATCAAACTGATTCATAGTGATAGAAAGTAGACTGATGGTTTTCTGAAGCTTGTAATAGGGAGAGGACCTGAAAGGAAGATTTACAAATATTGTAATAATGGACCATTCATGAAGCTGACTGTGACAAGAATTTCACAAATGTGTCCCTGTGACTAAACTTAACACTTGTGCATTTTACACATGTGCAACTTATTGTATGTCAATTACAGCTCAAAAAAGCTACTTTAAAAATAAAAACCACAATAAGATACCCTGACAAACATACTCCAATGGCTAAAATGAAAACTAAATTAAAAATCAAATGCCAAATGCTGGCAAGTGTTTTGCACAATATGGACACTCATTTTAGCTGGCAGGATAAAAATGTCAACAACTTTGAAGAAACTGAAAGTCTCAATGCAGTTTAAAATTTACCAACTTTATAACCCAGAAATTTTACACATAGGCATTTACCCAAGACAATAGAAAACATTTTTCCCCTCAAAAAAAAAAAGAAAAAGAAAATAATACCTTTGGGTAACAGAGCTCATATAGCAGCTTTGTTCTGGGAAGAATTAGAAAACATAAATGTCTATTAACTAGAAAACAAGCAATGGGAACCACTTATCTGGAAACAGCAAAAACTTATCACAGACACAGCAACACTCGTGACTCTCAAAATCACATTGTAGATCAAGTAAATCCAGAAATGAAAGTGTACAATTTGCATTCTACTCACTTTTTTTTCAACAATGGTGAAATTAATATAGGATAATAAAAACTACAGTAATATTTACCTTGAGAAAAGAAAAAAAAGAGACTGAAGATGGACATGAGAGAGATTTCTGGGATAATACAAATATTTCATATCTTCATAGGGTTGGGGATCATGGGTCTCTCTCAAAAGTTGGATTGAGACTATCCTCAATAGTGAAATAAATAAGAATCATATTTATAGATGTCACATTGTTTCTCTGGTGTAAAAATTAATAAGAACTGTAGGAGTAACAAAACACAAAGTGTGAAATTGCTACTGTAAAAAAGAGAGGAAAAGAAAGTGCTCTAAAGGATATAACTGCATGTGTGTTTAAGTGTGTAAGATAGATGACCATACTACTGTTTTTGTTAGAATGTTGAGCAGAACCGCTAACAGTCTCATTGCTTAAATGTGTACTTTGTATGTTTTAACTTTGTAAACTGAACAACTATTTCCAATGATGACAGTATGTAACTTATCAAGTGGCGATTTCTTAGTATTTTTGTTTTCATTATTGTTTTTGTTTTTTTGTTGTGGTTGTTGGTTTTTTTTTCTTTTTTTTTTCTTTCCCCTTTGGAATTCTGTATTGTTGCTACCCTCTTTCTGTTTTGTTTGTTTTTTTTTCTTTCTTCTTCTCTTTAAATAAAAAAAAATTTTTTTAAGTTGGAATTGCACACTGAAAGCATGAGCAATTTATTGTCATAAATTATATCAAAATTTATAAAAATAAATCATTTTAAAGACAAAATTAATAACTTATGTCATCAAATTATACAAGTTATAAAAAGGACATATGCTTAGACTAGCAAATGTGGCTTGAAAACAGAGTTTAAAAATTTGAATAGACCTATAACAAATGAAAAGAATGAACTAGTGATTTTAAAAATTATACAAAGAAAAGCCCAGGCCAAATGTCATTTTTAAATTCTATCAAGTATTTAAAGAATAATTAATATGAAGCTTCATAAAACTCTTCCAGAATGTACAAGAAGGAACAATTTCTAACTCATTCTATGAGGTTAATATTAACCTGATACCACAACCAGACAAAGACATTTGCAAGAAAAGAAGGCTAGAGGGCAACATCTCATAAATATAAATTCTCCAGAACATACATCAAACTAAATCTAGCAATATATCAAAAGGTTTATACAGCAGGGTTGAGTGAGATTTATCCCAGAAATGCCAGATTATTTTAGTGTCTGGAAAGCAACTAATGTAAGGTACCACAAAACACAAAAACAACATAATCATCTCAATAAGAAACAGAAAAGTATTTGAAGACGTTTTCTTAATAAAATGTTCAAACAAGGAACAGAAGGGAATTTCTTCATCCATGGAAACCCAGACATAATATTAGAATTAATGCTGAAGTCTGAATCCTGTTCCCCAGAGGTCCAGAAGATAAGGCAACCATTCTCACTTCCACTTAGCTTCACATTTATACTGCACAGCACTCAGGAGGCTGAGGCAGGAGGATTGTTGTAAGTTCAAGACCAGCCTGGGCTACAAAGTGAGTTGAAGGCCAGCTCAAACTGCATATTGAGACCCTGTCTCAAAAAAAATTTATGCTGTAAAGGAAGAAGTGATACTATGTAAAACTTGCAGGTGATGTGATCTTATACAAGAAGAAATCCACAGAAAAACTATTATGACAAGTAAACATTATGAGCAAGGTTTCTGGGTACACCAACACAAAAAAGCCAATTGTATACGTGTACACTAACAAGGAACAACCTCAAAATAAAATTAAGGAAACAATTCAGTTTACTATAACATTAAAAGTATAGAAGATGTCAGGATAAATTTAATAAAGACGTGAAAGGCTTGTCAATTGTAATCTGAAACATTCTTGAAAGGAATTAAAGAAAAATCTAAATAAATGGAGACAGCCCACTTTCATAGATCAAGAAACTTAATATTTTTAAGATCTGCAGATTGAACATAATCCAAATACCAGTTAGCTTTATTCCAGAATTTTATTAGGTGACCCAAAGTTTCACAGAGAAGTAAACCCAAGGGATTTAGAATCCTAAGAATTGGTTTTCTTTCTTGATAACAAAGTTGAAAGACACATTCACCAAGGGCCTTGAGCATGCTAGAAAAATGCTCTACAACTGAGCTATGTCCCCAGCTCATGAAGAAAAAATAGTGTTCTCAACAAGTGACCCTAAGACAATTAGATTACTCAAGAATGAACATGAATCCCTACCTCAAACCATATGTGCAAACGAATTAAACCTCAAAGGAAGAACTAAAACCATGCAATTCTTAGAGTAAGATACAAGAATAAATTATTATGACCTTGAGAATTAGCAGTTTACTCCATATGATTCCAAAATTACAAGCATATAATAAAATAAATAATGAAAAAAATAGTCATGAGCTTTTGTACATTAAAAGATATCATCTAGAAAGTAAAAAGAAAATGCAGGGAATAAGAATAAATACTTGCAGATTATTTATCCAACAGAAGTTCTGCAGCTAGAATATATAATTCCTACAACTCAGTAATATAAAGATAAATAACTCTATTTTTAAAATAGGCAAAGAACTTAAGTAGCTATTTCTCCAGGATACACAAATAGTCAAAAATACATGAAAAGGTGCTAGTATCATCAGACATCCAGGAAATATACATAAAACCCACAGTAAAATTCCATTTCACCCCATCAGGATGATGCTAATCAAAAGGACAGTGCTTGCACAACCAGTGAAAGAAGAGACGAAACTCGTATGTTCATGAATACTCCTGGGTCTGTAAAGGTGTAACCACCGAGAGAGCGCTTTGGCTGTACTGCATGATGCCAAACAGCAATACTATGTAAACCAGTAATTCCACCACTTCCTTACCTGGTAATCCATCTTTTTGTTCAAGAAAAGAAAAAAAAGCAGTTAAGTACTGATACACCCTACAACACAGATAAACACTGAAAACATCATGCCAAGTGAAAGAACCGCATTACAAAAGATGTGATTCTGTTTACATACTATACTATTGATACAGCGAAGGGGAAGACCACAAGGAAATGGAACGCACTTAGTACCAAATAGCTCACGTCCTATTGTCTCCAGGAAGTAAGCCTGAATAAAAAGTGTAAAGTTCCAGTCAGGTATGGTGGTACGCACCTGTAATTACAGCACTCCTGTAATTACAGAGTGCTGGGAGGCTGAGGCAGCAGTGTCTCAAGTTCAAGCCCAATTCCAGCAGGCAATTTAGCAACTCAGTAAGACTCTGTCTAGAAGAAAAAATAAAAAATTCCAAGAGAAGGCTCAGTGATAGATAAAATACATAGACTATGGAATTCAAGAGAAGCTCTAATAGCTGCAAACACGAAGGGAGGCTTCACAGAACAGAGACTTTGCTCAGAGTGAGATATGAAATTAGCAGTATTGAAACAATTCAGCATATAGCTTCCGGGACACAGGGCTCCTACCCAGTGGAGAAAAATTAACTGGGTGAAAGTGGCAAGAGATAGAAACTTGAGTGCATACCAGAAGCACACAGAAGCTCTGGGGTCTGGCAGTAGCAGACCAGCGGTGGGCAAGTGTAAATGTGTGCTGCCAAGAGCTTTAAATGTGAAAATTTTGGAGGAAGCAAGCAAGATACGTGTGACTGAAGCCAGTGAGTAAAGCAGGTGACATCACCTGAGGCTCGCAGGCTCTTAGCAGCGGCTGGGTGGGCACGACAGGGAGCAGAAAAGTGGGAGACCCCAGCTTTCCCTGCAGCCGGTCACCGCCCAGAAGCCAGGAGGGGCGTCCCCAGTGCCTGAAGGCACCTGCTGGAAGAGGAAGCAGGGTTTGAATGGGGAAAGAAAACTCAGTCAAAACAAACTCTCAGACTTGGAAAGGAATAGCTGGTCATTTGTGTGGGGGGCTTTTTGTTTCATTTTATTTTAAAAAACAATAGGTGAGCCGCTGCCACCCCAGGGCAAGAAGCAAGAAGTCACAACATTTCCTGAGATCCGCGCCATGTTGGAACGTAGGGCACTGAGCAACCCAGCAAACAGCCTGCTGCCCTGGTAAGTGGCTGTGGTCTGGCAAGCTGCGGCCACCCCAGGGCAAGAAGCAAGAAGCAACAGCGTTTCCTGAGATCCGTGCCATGTTGGAACTTAGGGCACTGAGCAAACCAGCAACCAGCCTGCTGCCTACCGGGGCGTGGGCTTAGAATCAAACATACCACCACCAACAACAACACCGCACCCCCGTTAGCAAGTGGGATCCAGGGATCTTGGCATCTCTTGGGAGCTTGATGGTATGTAATGCAGCGAGTAGGGGGAATTCCCTTTGACTCTTTGAAGGCAGATATTTTTATCGCCGTTTTGCTTTGTCCTGATTAATGGTGTTGCTCTATTCAATATTCTGTTTTGATAAGTTCTATAATATTGTGTATTTCTTTTGATTTTGCTATACCTGATTGAAAGAACAACTATTGTGAAGATAACGAGATATACAATGGTGCCTATTACTGTTGCCCCGGTGACCTGCTGTGATGTTCTGTGTCAGTTTCACTACACTGTCTCAATTGGCCTTATTCCATCCTGTTCTGTTGTATATTACTACCTCCAAGTTAATAAAAAATTAAATTAAAAAACAATAGAACATGAGAAAACAAGGTAACAAAATACCTCCAAAAACTCCCAACTCCACCAAAGGGGATCCATGTGACATGGATGAGGAGAAGCTAAAAAACAAAACAACAGAATTATATAAGGTGATTAAAAAGGAAATAACAACAAAACAGATCAATAAGGTACTGAGCAAGCAGAAACATAATGTAACTACACAGACAATGGACTTAAAAAGCAAAAGGAGGGAAAGAAAGTGCTCTAAAGGATATAACTGCATGTATGTTTAAGTGTGTAGGATTGATAACCGAATTACTAAGTTTTTTAGATCGTTTAACAGAACTGTTTGCAGCTTCACTGTTTGAAAGTCCAATTTGTATGCCTTAATTTTGTAACATGAACAACTATTTCTAAGAAGACAATATGTAATTTATCAACTAGTGATTTCTTACTGTTTTTTTGAAATTCTGTATTATTTCTACCCTTTTTTCTGTTTTGCTTTTTTTCTCTTTAAATAAAATTTTTTAAAAATGTAAAAAATAAAAAATAACAAACAATAGGTAAATCTTTGACTAGTGATAAACTTGATTAAATAAATTGCATGATGCTAAATTCTGCAGAGCCTTCCTTTGAAAGGTAATAAGTCCCCACCCCACTCTGGGTTGCTGCAGTCACGGAAGGTTTGTATCAAGGAGGCAACATACTGGGATTCCTGTTTAAAATTGTGAGTTAGACTGGAAAGTCTCAACAAGCCACTCAGGAAACATAATTTAAACTGGAGGAAAGAGAAGTAAAAACAGGAAAACCTGCAGCCAAAGATGTTTCAAAGAAGGATTTGTATCATATTATTTTAATAGAACAAATTGAAATTTTTTATTGAATTGTTATTATATATTATTTCCTCCAAATACTTCATAAATTAGATTAGACCAGAATCAAAACTGACATTTCCAAAACTATTAGACCAGAATGAACTGAAAAAATACTCATAAAATAACCTAACACGTATCTGGCTCATTTTTTTTATGCAGTCGCCACCGCTCGAGTGTGTGTCACATGCAAAACTCTATATCAGATTCACTTTCCCTTTGGCAGGCAAATTATTGCTGACCTATAATATCATTTGTTCCTGAACTACAATTTACAAACCCTAATTCTAAATTCCCAGGAGAAGAGTTTAGAGTAAATTTTCCATATTAATGACAGTCTTAGAATAAACATTAAGGAATAATAAAAAATAATTTTAATGTATGAACATATTTTTAATTTAGTATTTTTAGTGGTTAGTAGGATACTAGTTGGTTTTGTTCGTACTTGCATCTTTCTGTAGACAATCATCGGTAAATCTGTCTTCCTCCTTCAATTTCCATCCCTTGATCCATTGAGAACTTACTGCAGGAAATGCAAATCTCCAGAGCAGTATCAAGAAAGCAAATTCAGAAGTGTCCTCTAAAATATTCTTACTCAGAATCTAATAGATTTGCTTTACCAGATAATGCTTACCTCTAGAGAACGGGCATCCAACATTTTGGCTTATTCAGGACAAAGTCACTAAAGTGGAATTGTCTTGGGTCCCCTATAAAACATACAGTTAATGTTTATAAGTAACAAAGCTGCTGGATTGTTTACATTTTAAATCTTGTACTCAACTGTTTTACCAAATAACACAAACCCACGTCTCATAATTACGCGGGAAAATCTGTGTGCCTGTAACTGCACTGAACATCTGTCTGCACAGGCATGCACGCGTGCAGGTGAGGGGGACACTATTAACAGGCCCACGGAGCAGGTGTTACACACGGGTTTCTGTTAGACCATGGGTGGCTGGGGCAGGACTCAGAGTGTGTCCACACTGCTCCCTTCCTATGCAGCCTTCCCATCACCTCTCCATTCCCTGCAGAAAACCCCACAATCACTGGGATCTCTTCTTATTAAAGTTTTTGCACTTCAAAAGCAATCACCAACAGACTGAAGAGAAAACCTACAGAATGGGAAAGAATTTTAGCCAGACAAAGGAGTAAGAGATCTAGAACGCATAATGAGCTGAAAAATATCAGGCCCCCAGATTCAAAGACCCAGTCCAAAAATGAGCATCTGAGGTGAACATGCACTTCTCAGATGCAGAAATACAAATGGCAAATAAAATACATAAAGACATGCTCAACATCACTGGTCATTCAATAAATGCAAATTAAAACAACACTGAGATTCCATCTCTCTCCAGAGAGAATGGCTGCCATCAAGAAATCAACTGATAACAAATGTTGGTGGGGCCGTGGCGGGAAAGGAACCCTTCTCCACTACTGGTGGGAGTGCAGACTGGTACAAACACTGTGGAAATCAGTGTGGAGATTCCTCAAAAAACTAGGATTATAAATCCCATTTAATCCAGCTATTCCCCTTCAATTTTTCCCAGAAAAACTGAAAATGTCATGTCACAGCAATATATGTGCACCCAGGTTTACAGCAGCACAGTTTGTGATAGCTAAATCTTGGAAACAACCAAAATGCCCATCAACTGCAGAATGGATAAAAAAAGATGTGCATTTTTATACAATGAAATATCACTATGTGTATTTTTATATGATGGAATAATACTCAGTTATAAAAAAGGATAATCTTGCAGCTTTTATAGGTAAGTAGAGGCAACTTGAAACCATACTCATAAGTGAAATAAATCAAACTCACATTTATAAATATCATATTGTCTCCCTAGTATAAAAAAATAAAAACTAAAAATCTAAAAGTAATAACATCCAAAATACACAATAGGTATTGTAATAATGAAAGTGAAATAAAGTACTCAAAAGGACAGAACTACTGGAATAGGGGAAAGGAAAAAAGGAAGAAAGGAAAAATATTATGTGTATGTTGTTAAACATATATAAATGTATGTATGTATAATACGTAGATAACTATACTACTAATCTTTGTTAGTGTATCAAAAAGAACAGTTTGTGCAGTCACTGATAATTGATCATTTTTGTGTCAAGATTTTGTAACCTGAGCAACTACTTCTTAGCTAACAATGTGCAATATATTAACTAATGTTAATTCCCTACTTTTTTTCTTTTCTGAAATTCTCTATCATTTCTTTTTTTCTGTTTTGCTTTTTGAAAATTTTTTTAAAAAAGAAAACCCCACGATCAAGTCGCGAAAAAATCGCTAAAAATCACATCATAATGGAAAAGTTTATGACCTTGTGGACCCGCAGTAAAAGCTGTCCAGGTCCCCCATGCCCTGTGGGCCATGGATTACCCACCCCTGGGCTAGAGGGCACATGTCACCATCACTGTGCTCTTAATCATTAATCACTCTGCAAAAAATAAAAAAAAAGTAGAAACAAATTGATTTTGAAACAAAATAAGAAAAAAAAACCCAACAACCAATTGAATGAAGAATTATCTTTAAAAACAGAAACTAAGGGCCTGTAATCCCAGGATTTGGGAAGCTGAGGTAGCAAGACTGCTGTGAGTCCAAAGCTAGCCTGGGCTCCTTAGTGAGTTCATAGGCCAGCCTGGACTACACAGCTAGACTCTGTCTCAAAGAAGAAAAAAAAGAGAGAGTAAAAACTAATGAATGATTTAGAAGAATTCTGAGATATTCTAATCATCCAATACAAAGACTCAGGTTTACAGAGGCAAATGGATTCAGTTAGAAATCAAAGAGCTGGGGTCTGGTCCAACAATTCAAGCATTAAAAAGAATTTTGATGACTGTGTAAATTGTAAATGTATCTGCCTTTCATAATTCCTTCATTCTCCTGAAGTTTTTAAAAAATACTTCGGTATAGCAAAACCCACTAGAAAAAAATAATTGCGAGCTAAGATTCAACGAGTAAGATGAGGTTTTGCTTCCAAGCGCACTGTCCAAACACAAAGCAGAAGTTCTCTTGCTGGGGCTGCCACTACCCAGGCCAGAGCTGGCGTTTACTGCCCACCTCTCTCCACAGAAACCCGCATGCCCTTTCTCTGTCCTCTGCCACACCCTCACAGAGGACGACCTCTCTAAACCCAAAGGCTGAGAAACACAGACTACGTCACAAGACTGCGTCCGGGTCAGGAGTCCACGCCTTCCTCTTCACCTCTGTGCTGCCTGCCCAGAGGCTGCCGAGGTGCCCACAGTGCTATTTCTGGTATTATATAGTAAGTCAGGGTACAAACATACTCTCTTCCATGTTATGGTAAACTAATGCAGTATTTCGTTTAACTAGAGGTCTGAGCTCACGTGGCATTGCAATGTATACTAAGAACACGCAGACATAATACCTATATCATACTTGCCAAGAGTGGAGGACAGACTGACAGTGATACCAATGCAACCAGAAAGACAGAAGACTCTGTGTATAGATAAATGACCAAGGCGTGGACAAAGGTCCATTTGTATTTCTTGTCTCTACTTCCAGAGAAACCCTATGTCTTTCCTTCCACGAGGGCCCCAGGCCAGGTGGTACACACAGGTTTCACAGGTTGATACTCAACCTCATGGCTTCCCTGACTGTGGGGATAGTGCCCCTGACTTTAGGTCTGTAACTTTTTTCTTGTCAACATTTTCCAGGCTAAGATTAGGCACAGAGTCATAACTGCTGAATTCATTTGCCAGTTTTCTCTAAGCCTCTGAGATTTCCTCATTTTGTGGGACAGAATCTTTACAGTCAGTCTCCAAATCAAACATTTGCCATGGTTGTGTAGCAGTTGAGGAGGGGCCCACTCCCACATCACAGTGCTGAGATCAAGCCAGGCCTCATCGACTCTTCCAGGAAGGACCTCACAACCAGCTACACTCACGGGCCAAGTTTCTGGTCTTTACACCCAAAGCAGGCACCTCGTGTATTTGGAAATCATCATAATTGCATCCTGGAGCAGGACACCATTTAAGAAAGTTTACTGCAGACTCTAGAAGAAATTTAGAAACAATGAAAAAAATATTTGCGTTTTTCTAAGAAATCACTTTGAATGCAAGTATATGACATGCTATTCAATTCCTGCCCCTCTCCTTCCAAATATGCTGCTCTAGCATTCTCCAGCGGCTACCCCACCCCAACAGAGAAAGTACTTTTGTCCATTTCTGGCCCGTTCCCTAGGTCTCCATCTTTTGTACCCATGTGTCTTAGTTACTTTGCTCTCTCATTATTGAGACAAAATACTTGACCCCCACAGATAGGGAAAGGAAGTTTTATTTCTTACAGGTTGGAGGTTTCAGTCCATACTCAGTTGGCTCCAAGCAGCAGGGTGGCATGTTGGGACCACCATAAACAGCAAATAGGAACAGCAAAAGAAAAAGACACGTCTTCTTGCCGCCATTACACTGTATTCTGGCTCCACCCCTGGGCGGGTGTAACACTCACACCACCAATCCGAGTGCTACATAATGAACCAATCACAAATGCTAGATTCAGCGGCATCCAAGATTGCACGAGACTTGGGTGGGACATCTGACATATAAACCATAACACCCTGCAAGGCTTTCATGCTTCTAAATGTGCCCCTGCTCGCTCCCAGCTCCTGCAAGGTGTAGCAGGGCCCCTCTGCGCACTGCTATCTTGGGCATGTTCCTCTCTTGCCGCCATTCCTTTACATTCAGAAATCTTAACAAGTTGCCTAATCACCCTTCCTCAACACCAACAGATCAGTAATGCACTCAGCCGTGACAGACTTTGGTGGCATTAGTGAGCATATCCTTCTACGTTCGTTTTTCAGTCTCCCGAGTCTTTTCCCAGTGACCAAGTCAATAGCTGGTGGCCACCCCTCTCAGGGACACCAACACTGTGACCTGTGCCCACTTTACCAACTGCTCTTTCTAATGCTGACTCCATGGCCACGAGAAAAGAAAATTACCTGAAACCTGCTTTATTTGAAATATCTTCTGAAAATTGCTTTAAATGTCGGTTTTAAATATGTATTGATGGGGAGGATTATTCGCTCCGTGGCAGGAAGAACACTTTTCTCCCTTCCAACACTATCTACTGCTTGTCTCCAGCCAGGAGTTGGTGTGCATGACGAAACTCCTAGGTGGGGTTGGCTGGAGCTTTCAAAACTCAAAAGACCTTGTACACTGAACAGCTATTTTTGTTTACTTTTGAGTGGAAGGTATTTATTTGAGGGTTGTAAACTTAAGGGGTTTGTGGTAAATTTGAAACATTCTGCTCTGTGTTCTTCCATGGGTTGTATGGTCAGGGGGTTATATATAGCCTGAGATTCTTTCATCTCTATTGTGACAATAATAATTCTCAAATGCTAATTTCAAACCTAAATTGTTGGTCATCTCATGTGGAATTATTGCTGCTGGTAATCAACTGCACATAGGATTGGAAAATTTTTCTCTCCTTTGAAATTATTCATTGGTGATTACATCCATGTAATGATATCTGTATGTATCTCAATTTTGTCAAATGCCTTTAAATTATCTACTTTTTTCCTAACTTATTTAGATTGCCAACAATGTAGTATTTCTGTATAATTGTACTCCCTTTTACAGATTGTATTCCAAATGCAGGTTCTTTACTTCGTTACCAAATGCAGTTTTGTTAATGAGCTCATTTTAAGATCTCAGAGATATCATTTGGATATGCTCAACTTGGTCATTTAATATTTCAAGATTTATTACAAGAGAGTAAATGAAATATTTTACTTTCCTTGAGAATTCTTTAATTGTTACACTGGGTTGACTTTTCAAAGAACATCTGATCTTCTTTAACAAAACTGAACCTTCACTCAGTTGTGCACTAAAGAAGAGAGGTGTGCTGCCATACAAAGACCACAGAATATTAGATGCTGAATTTGAACCTGGAGAATTTAACCAGAGCCCTATTGATTCTTTGTGAAACTACATATTAAAAGTTTCATTGCTTTTGTTTTTGTTTTTGTTTTCCTGGTACTGAATATTGAACCCAGCGCTTTTGCACTTAGCCCCTCCCCAGTTTCTTCAATTTTTGAGACAGAGTCTTGCTAAATCACTAAATTGCCCAAGTTTGGCTCAAATTTGTGCTCATGCTGCCTCAGCTTCCCAAAGTGCTAGGATTACAGACATGCAGCACCACAGCCTGCTCAACAGTTTTTACTGTGTCTTGTGGTGTGGACTTTTTTACCTCCCAAATGTACCACAAACACATGCAGCGCACAATCATGAAGTCTATAGGAAAGTGAGTACAGAAAAAAGGACAAGAGATGTATCTAGTCCTGGACCAGACTGGACATATGAGATGGCTTCAGTTGTCTGGGAGTAGGTGATCTCATCCACATCTTCTCCTTCAATAGCCATCAAAGATTGTCCGGTGATTTCCTTAGCTCAGCATCTGTCCCTGCTGAAGAAGCACCTCACCTCATGCTGCCTCTGGACTCATGATTTCCACACCACTTGCTGAACTGGGTACCATGCTTGGGGATCTGCATGAGAGCTGCACAGGTAGGCATGGAGGCCTTGGGTGCAAGAGTGCACTACTGCATCCTCTGGAATGCTTGTCCCCATCTAGGTCATTCCATGGCCTGGATATAGTCTGTCTCCCAAAGTTCATGTGTTAACAACCTTCAGTAGTAGTGTAGCAGTGTCAAGGGGCAGTGGGATCTTTAAGGGGCAATAGATCACAGGGGGATGCACACTCACGGAAGGATTAATGGAGTCCCAGCAACTGGAGCTGGGACAAAATAAGCCTCTCAGCCCCTAGATGCATGCTTTCTCACATGTGCAAAATTATTACGTGGAAATACAGGAAGTCAGTGTGGAAGGATAGTCTCTGTAAAGGATAGAATGGGAAGAAAAAGAAATAGAGAAAAACAATGAGTGATAAAGGACACAAAGACCTCAAATATAGCAGAGCCTCGAGGTGGCATAGGATGAGGAATGTCAGCATGCAGGAAGGGGTGAAAACTGGGGTCTCTCATTTCCGAATCCCCATACATCACAACACCTGCTACAGAGCTGATGATGATCCACAGATACCACCGGAACAACTAGGGACATCTGATATTCAGCTCTTTAATTACATTTTACATTGTCTTCAAGAAACCCACGTTAAATATAAACACACAGGTTGGTTACCTGTGGAGCATCATAGTGATGCCTGAGAGAAAGCTAAGACCGATTGCCACACACATCGCGAACTCAAGGCCAGCTACTAAAAACCAAGTAAAAGGGCTGTATGGGTGGCGTGTAAAACTCTTCTCTCTCACTGAAATCATACAGTGAAAACTCCCAACATGCAAATGCCTTGTTAAGGAAAAGGAACCAAATTGGAAAAACAAGGAAATAGGTTGAACTGCACAGCTAAGAAGGCTCAGAGTCTTCAGGAGTAGAATGTGATAGAACGGAGACCCCTGCTGCAGGAGCATTGTGAGCAGATGTCACAGAAAAGCAAGCCTTAAAGTGACTGCTGGAGAACACAGGGAAGCCTACAGCGTGAAGAGCAAAGGCTTCATCAAATTGATTTCAATGCCAGGATAGCACAGTCCACTTAACTATTATGCAGTGTATCATGTAATTATACAACATTTACAACTCGAAATGATGATCTGCTCCTGGGAAGACAAGCACTTTCATCACAGGAGCCATTCCAATCAGCAACACCTTCCTGGAATGCAGAGTTGAACAAGTTTCTGAGGTTGCAGCTTGGGCCCATGGCAAGAACCGTAAAGCAATATCAAGAAAGCACAAGGGGAGAAGTGAGAGCCAGGAAGCCGAAGAGTGATTTAGTCCAAACACCTTAGTGACAAGGAAAACACTCTCATTTATTTTTCAATACACCAAGATTGAATTAGGAAGAAATAGAAAGCCCAAACATACCAATACCAAAGGGATTGAAGTAGTTATTAAAATTCTCTAAACAAAGAAAAATCCAGGATCCAAGGATTTTACAGAATGCTACCAAATGTTCAAAGAATACTAGTCATTTTAAACTCCTCCCTCCCCCCAAAAAGTAGAAATAGAGACGGTCCTTTCAAATTCATATTATAAGGCTAACATCATCCTGATACCAAAGACAAAGACATTGCAAGAGAAGAAAACTGTAGGCCAATATTTCTAATGAAATAGATAGGAACATCCTCAATAAAATACTGGCAAACCGAATACAACAATGCATCCAATAGATTGTACATCATGACCAAGTGGGATTTATCTCAACTGGGCTTGACATATGCAAATCAATCAATGTGATAAACTGCATTAACAGAGTCAAAGATGAAAGTTACATAATCTCAATAGAACCAGGACACATATTTGACAAAGTTTAATATTCTTTCCTAATAAATATTCCCACAATTTTAAGCCTAGCAGAAAATTTTCTCAACATAATGAAGGCCATTTCTGGAGAGACCACAGAGTTAAAATTATAACCCATAGGGAAAATCTAAGATCTAGAAAAACAGGATGCCTATTCTCTCTTCCAGCAGATTTAATGTTTCTTATTTAATATTTAGATCTTCAATCCATTTTGATTTTAGTTTAGAGCATGGTGATAGACATAGGTCTAGGTTTAGTTTTAAGGATGAGGAAAGCCAGTTTTTCCAGCACCATTTATTAAAGAGGCTATCTTTCTTCCGGTAAGCATGTTTAGTCCCTTTGTCAAAGATAAGGTGGCTGAGTGTGTTTGAAATTGTTTTGGTACCTTCTAATCTGTTCCACTGATCCTCAGGTCTGTTGTTTTGTTTTGTTTTGCTTTGTTTCATTTTGCTTTGTTTCATTTCATTTCGTTTAGCTTCATTTTGCTTTGCTTTGGTAGTGTCATGTTGTTTTGTCATGCTTCACTGGTTTTGGTACCAGGGAAATACTTGCTTCCAGGAACGAATTTTAGAGTATTGCTTCCTTTTCAATTTCATATGAGATTATTTTGTTTTAACATCATCTGTCTCCTCAAGTATATGTTTCTTATTTCTTCTACCATCATTCCAGTCAATTCAGGTAGATGGCTTCTAATTTCCTCTTTCTCATTGTCCCCTGGATTTGGGAGGGGGGGCTAGAAGTCTAGGATTGCATTTTGATTCTGTGTCTTGTCATTTTCTATTTTTTATTTTAACTTGTTTTCTTTGTTGTTGTTTGTATTTTTCTTATGTTATATAGCTTTATCACTGGTATCAAATCTTCCCTAGGAAATATCCACGCCTCCAAAATATCTTCTAGATATAGCTGGCTGTTGGTCTTTCCCAAGATCTTATCTTTCCACTTTATTAAGTATGATTTGGCTCAGTCCTTTGGTACTGGGCTATGATGATGATTGTGATTTAAGGTTGTCCAGTGTTATCATACATGGGTGAACAACTGATTACAGCAAGTACAGCATCTCGATTAAAGCAGTACAATTAGCAATTACAGTATCATCAAGTATAGCCTAGAGGCTGATAATCTGTGGTGAGTGCTAATTTGGTGTCTCTAACCATAGGACCAAGATCTGTGGTTGTATGACAACCTCCAACATAGACCAGGAATTTGTATGCAGTGAGTTTCCTATTAGTAGGGTGATTTTATCCTAAGGGGGAGGGAAACTTAAGAAGGATAGGGAACAAAATACAGTGATAGCTGACGAGAAATATAGTAGAAGGAAGGCTAATCAGCCTTCAAGGCCCCAATCTGGTGTTAGCTCCCTAGTCTGCGCCAGAAGCTGCACTGAATAACTCTGCAGTAGGGTTACTGCCGAGTGTGGTGCTGATCTTGGCCTCACCACTGGCTCCTCTTACGTGAGCTCATGGCAGAGTGAAGGGAAAGCCATTGTCCACGGCTAGCCAAGGCCATTTGCCTGCTTATCAGCAGGCAAGAGGTGGTACCCTTGTCCTGTCCACGTCTGCTGTCCAACTGCCAGCTGTCTACTGTGACTGGACAGACCTTCCCTTCTTTCACCCCTTGATATTGATGATGAAGCAACTATAGGGCTGTTCTGATACTGGAATTCAAGCCTGGCGCACTTTGAGATAAAACAGTGGACCCTGCAGCTGCTACTCCTGCAAATGCGTGCGGGCACTGCCACTCTGATTCTCTCACCAGTGGAGTGGGCTGTTTAGGAAAATGTTTCATGTTCTCTTTGCTGCCTCTGAGTGCACAAGACTCTCCTGGTCCATGTCAGGTCTCAGTCTCTCAGTGAGGCACAAAATCACTTTCAGTGACCTCCCACTTACCAGGTCAGCTGCACAACTGTTCCATACACGCCAGTTCACTTGTGACACACTTACAAGTTTTTTGGGGGAGGGAGGAGGGATTGTGATCTCATTACTCTATTTTTTGTTTTAGTGTATGTTTTCAGTTCATACAGTTTTTAGTCATCTTGGAGGGTGAGTATACATACACACTACAGTATGATAATATTTTTAATCCTCTTTGCTTCTGGCTCCCTCCTTCTTCCTCTTCTATAAATCACATTTCCTCATTATCATTCTTGTTGATACTATTAATCTTAACCCTTGTTTTGATATACAGTGTTTACATTCATTGAGTTTACTGAGTTTCTGCATGAGGCCCATCTTTATTCTATTTATTTCCTCTTCCCTTCACCCTTGGTTTCCTGGGCCATTTCCTATTTGTAAGAGATCTATCCCTTTGTCTCCTATTCTTCCTCTATTGTACTCTAAGCCTTGCTTTACTAAAATGAGAGATACCACACAGTATTTAAGCTTTTGTGTTGGACTATTTTTAGATATGATAAAGGGATGTGCCTATATCCCTTAATCTATATATTACATGATCTTCCTACATACTAGATGATCTATCTCTCCTGATGAAAGCTTCATGAAGTGTATATACCCATTGCTAAAGAGTGTGTTGGACCAAGGATTCACTGAGATGTTGCCAAATGCACCCAAGACTTGTGGAAGTGGAAAGAAGATTTCAGGGATTTTTCAGAGAGCCTGGTACTTGATCCCTCTCTCTAGGGAAACTAAGTCACCCAGACCAGGTGAAAGGGATAATGCCTGAGTAACAAGGCCATCTGCCTAGGCTGAAGCAGCTCAGGAAGACTTGGGCACCTTGACTATAGCCTTGGAAGAAGTCTCTCATCACTGCCTTTCTAACTGCATAATCAGATTTGTACTTTTTCTTTAGGTTCTTTTTTTAACATTTTAGGAAATACTTTTAGGAAAGACACACACAAGGAAAATCAGTAGAGATAAGGTCACACCAAGCAAAAACACTGTAAAATCAAAGGCTTTAATACAAGGAAAAGCAACATGATTGAGGTAGTTAGGGCACTATCAGAACTCAAAAAATCAAGAAATGTCATGAAGTCTTTGTGTGGCACAAGGAGACCTGATTGTGTCCAGTGAACAACTTTAAAACCACTTAAATGTACTGAGCCAATAATAATTGAAATATCACTGTGACTATAATGTGGACACTGGATTGGAATAGGAGAAGGAGTTCAAAGACAAGTTGACTAAGGTGGAGGCAGGTGGGGGGAGGTGGACAGTCTCAAAAGAGGCAGAGAAGATACAGTGATGTCTTCTTTACCACATAATAATGGCATCCATCGGACCCTCTGCTTCTTCTAAGTCCTTCTCACTTTCTTGGGAATCTGTTTTTGAGAAGTACTGACAACAACTGCAAGGAATAGAACTTTCAGAACTGTTCTTTTTTACTGTTTTTCTTTTGTTGTGCTAGGGATGAAACCTGGGCTCTTGAGCTTGCTAAACAAGTGCTTTCACATTGAGCTACATCCTCAAACACTTCTAATTTTTTTAGCCATGTGACAGAGAAAAAGACAGAAATTTACTGAGGAGATAAATGAAGTTGTGTTAGTCCACTTTTATTTAAGCAGACTGAACTGTCTGGAGCATCTGGTTTCTAGAAACTGGGTCAGGCAGCTTTATCTGCTGTCCTACTTCTAGGAAGAATTATGCACAGAAAAGGGGGTTCTTTTCTCTTCCGGGAAAGACACTTGCTCTCATTATGAGAAAATGAGAATAGAGACTTTACAGATGTGTGCCTAACATCTCACTCCGTTAATTGTGCCTTCCAGAGTCAACCTAGGGTCTGAGCTCCTTTATGCCTGGAGATCATTCCAGGTTCCTTCACCTAAGAATGAAATATCCAAAAACACTCTTTAAAACACTAGGTTGTCTGACCTCTACCCCAGGAACCTTAGTGAGCCATGCTGGAGGGTATAAATCCTGCCTGTCACCTCTCCACTATCCTGGGAACACTGGTTCAGAATAACCCCAGTGTCTGACCCATTACCCTACAACTTGGATTGGGCAACCACTGCGGGAAGCACCTGGGAATTGGCAGGCAGCTCATCAGGATGAACCCAGGGTAAATCCACTCTAACAAGAGGAACCTCTTTGCATACAAATCTCTAAATTATGACTGGTTCTGTTACATAACTATAGACTTTGCTCCTACTGTCTAAAGTACAAAATCAATTGTTACCACAGTTTGTCAATTTCTAAATAGTGTTTGACCCTACCAGTGTTACTAATTGTACTACTGTAGCTAGGATATCAGATCTGTTGTAATCAGTTATTCTCCCTTGATAACAATATTAGGAATCTCTGGAGTAATAACCTCACCACAGCCCTATACCAAAAGACTGGAGACCATGCCAAACAGAAACCAACATTCTACTCTTGATCAATTGGGAAGGTAAGATCTTGGGGTAGACACAAACCAAGAATCTTCTACACACAGAAGGTAACTCTGAAGAATGGACTTTTCCTAGAGAGGCCTTGATACTAGTGATATTGCTACCTACCACCAAAACTCACAAGGATCATCACAGAAAACAAAATAAAAGTTTTTCAAGCAGAAAATGTCAAGATTAAGGAGCAAAATGCAGTCTCAGACCTCTAGCACACCCAGAACAAGTACAAGAGACATCAGCATATAAGAAATTAGAAGTCACATGCCTGAAATTTCTGAAATGATACCAACTGAAGTAAAGAAACAACCCCATGAAGAAGTCATATCAGAAATAATCTCTCAAATAATAAAAGAAATGACAGAAGTTGGGCATGGTGGCACAATCCTGTAATCCCAGCACGCAAGAATCTGAGGCAGGAGGATTGTGGCAAGTCCAAGACCAGCTTGGGCTACAAAGTGAGCTCAAGGCCAGCCTGAACTGCATAGTGAGGTCCTGTCTCAACCCCCCCAAAAAATGATAACCATAATGAAAGAATTGCTGAGCACATCAAATGATAGCACAAATTTTAAAAATAGAGGGCTGGGGACTTAGCTCAGCAACATAAGTACCTGCTTGTTAAGTGAAAAGTCATGATTACAATCTCTGGTACAAAAAAAAATACAGAAGCATGGTAAAATGATGGAAATCTTGAAATAACAGTATAGAAAAGAATTAGAATGCATGAAACACATTCAAGGAGATATTCAGGAAACTAAAACTAAAATTTTCACTGAAAGATGGCAAAACTGCTTGTGTGAAACTGAAGATAGACTTTCAGATTTTTAAAACAGGATTGTAGCTAGTGATTATGAAGGGAAAGATCTCTTTAAAATAACAAAGAACCAGGAAATAACAATTCAGCAGCTGCAAGATGGTGCAAAGAAAAACAATATAAAACTGGTAAGTGTCAATGAAAATACAGGAGTAAACACAAATGACAAAAAAAACATTATTTGGAGGATTAATACCAGAAAACTTCTCAAGCATAGGAAAAGAATCTGACATAGAGATAAGTGAGGCATATAGACTCCAATTAGCTATAACCAAAATAAATCTATACCCAGACATAAAATAATCAAGATCCCAGAAATTCAGTACAAAAACAGAATTTTAAAATCTGTTAGAGAAGAGAAACAGATCACCTATAAAGGCAAGCCCATAAGAATCACAGCAGACTTCCCAACACATACCCTCAAGTCAGGAATAGCTTGGAAAGAAGTATTAAAGTCCTTACAATAACTTCCAAGCTACATTAATATACCCCGCAAAACTATCTTTCAAAATTAATGGAGAAATAAGATACCTCCATGACAAAGAACAACTGAAGTCATGACCATCCAACCAATGCTATCAAAGATATTGAAGCATATTCTAGAAAGAAATAAAAATGACCATAATTCCCAGAACAACAGAAACAAACCACCAGATATGGAGAGCAATTAAATAAAAGGGAAAAGTAGGGATTCAAAAGCAAGAAAATATCATGACAAAGATAAGCCAATACATATCATGTATAATCCTTAAGGTAAATGACCTCAATTCACTAATCAAAAGAAACAGACTAGCAGAGTGGATCAAGAAACAAAACCCAATAGTATGCCATATACAAGAAATACGTTTAACTTAAAAGGAAATTCATATATTGAAGGTCAAAGGATGGAAAACAAAACACCATGAGACAGTTACCCAGAAAAAATCAGACAATGTGAACTACAAACCAAGAATGATGAAAAGAAATAAAGAAGGTCATCACATACTTGTTAGGGGAAAACTTTAAGAAGAAGAGATATCAAGCATAAATATACATGCACCAAATTCAGGCAGACCCAACCATGTAAGACAGATACTAATACACATGGAAAATCAAATAACCAATAACACAATTTTAACAGGGGGCCTTAAAACACCATTGTCACAAGAGTTAAATCAACTATACAAAAAATTGGCAAATAAATAACAGAACTGAACCAAATATGTTAACACATGGACTTAGTAGACATGTACATAGTATTCTACCAAACATCAGAATACACATTCTTCTCAGCTGCACATAGGACATTCTCTAAAACAGACTATATACTAGCACATAGAATATGCTCAAGTAAATGCAAAGAAATTGAAATTATCCCATTCATATTATCTGACCATAGTGCAATAAAATTGAAAAGTAGTGACAAAAGAAACAACAAAAACTACATAAACATATGGAAATTAAATAACACCCTACTGAACAACCAATGGTTCACAGATGAAGTTAAAGAATAAATTAAACAATATATATAAACAAACAAAAATTGATATCCAACTTACAAGAACCTGTGGGACACAATGATACCAGTCCTCAGAGGGAAGTTTACAGTGGTGAATAGGAAGATAGAACAAGTACAAATAAACAATCTAATACTGCACCTCAAACTACTAGAAAAAGAAGAGCAAGCCAAGACCAAAGAAGGGAGGAAATTATAAAGATCAGAGCAGAAATGAATGCAGTTGAAGCTAAAAACTACAACGAATTAATGAATCAAAGAGTTAGTTCCTTGAAAGAATAAATAAAATTAAAACCCCACTAGTCAACCTTATCAAACAAAAGAAACAAAGAACTCAAATTCATGGAATAAGGAATGAAAAGGGTGGAATAACTACAAATCCTGTGGAAATTGAGATCATCAATACCTACTTTGAAAATATTCACTTTCATAGGGTGGACTATACAGGAGAAATGGACAGATTCTTAGAAACATATGAATCACCAAAAGTGGATCAAGAGGATATAAAAGTTCTGAATAACCCAACATCAGCCAAGGAAATTAAAAATGTAATTAAAAACTTAATAACAAAGAAAAGCCCAGGTCCTGATGAACTCACAGCAGAATTCAAAAGAAATTTAGAGAATATTTAATACCAATATTCTTTAAACTCTTTAATGAAATTGAAAGGAAAGCACTTCTTCCTAATTCATTCCTCGAGGCAAGTATTACACTGATACCAAAACCAGAGAAAGACTCAACCAAAAAGGAGAACTATAGGGAAATCTCCCTAATGAACAAAAATGTAAAAATCCTCAATAAAATACTAGCAAACAGAATG
>PVJX010023725.1:0-28913 GCA_004027295.1 Dolichotis patagonum | reverse complement strand
TTTTGATGGAGGCAATGTGGTAATCTCACTCCTGAGGCTTTTAGATGTAGCCTGACTAAGTTGCTTATGAAAATGTGATTTCTTAGGGCTTTGGGAAAATTTGATTTAAGGAAGGAAGCCATAGAATTTTTGATAGAGCACTGAAGTGACAGGTTAATATTACTGGGAAAATAGAGTAGAAATGTAGCTTTTTCCATTTAAATATTATAATTTTGTCAATAGAATTGGCACTATAATTATCTCTGGATTAGTCACAGGTCTGTATACTTTTAAAAAGTGAATATTAAGCAAACTATAACTTGACAGGAAATTTGCTGCAAAAGGTATCATGAGAAGAAGGGCAAGAAGTTCAAACTGAGTAAAAGTTGCACATTTTGAAATTCAACTGTTGGAATTTAACGTTATTTTCGAAAAGATGTGATAAAGAGACCTTTAGGAAAATCTCCGTAGTATCAGGATGTGATAAATACCTAACCAAGCAGTTGGAACAGTGCTTACCTCATGAGTGTCAAGTTCCCAGCCCTGGGTGAATCCAGACCCTGGCACTTTTGAACTTGTCTCTCCTTCAGTTGAGCACTTTGGCTTTAACGCTACTCTGAACACAAGATAATATAAAAGGGGAGGCATCTTTTAAATGCACCAATATGGACGGATTCCTCTCTTTCATTTTCTCACTCATGGATCCACTACTTTACCTGTGAATCCATTTCATAACCATCCAGCATCTGTACTTCATTAGGTGGATGAGACGCAGGTGCCGTGTTTTCTCTTGTTCTCTGCTTTTATTTTTTATGACTGTATGTTTTCTAACATAAAAAACTTGTTAAATTTTTCTTTGAGAAATTCATTTAAAACAAAATTAGATCATATATAGATTTTTGACAAGACTGAGAAAAAGTTTTTTTATAAAACCAAGTTCCTCGATTTTTCCTTCCAATTCATATATACAAGAAAAAACACTGGATCACTGTAAATACGTAGTAATTATAAAGGTAAAGTACGGCCCATAGCTAAAGGATACAATAGAATTACAAAGCACTATTCCTTGAGGAATTCAACTTTGTGGCAAGCAGAGATATGTACGTAAGGATATAAAAATGTTACATTACACATAAAGCCATAATTATTCTTTTAGATGTCACAGAATAATTATTTACACAGGATATATACAAATAATTAACTGTAAGAGTTTTGGTAACAATGTTTTGAATAATTAATTCTGTACAAAAATAAAATGCTCAGCAGTAAAGGAGACATAGTGTAAATGAAAGTATGCCCATGAGACATTAAAAATAAAATACCAAAACAATTACTACATGAAAATAATCTCATAATATATATTTGTATTAAAACACAGGCCAAACAATGAATCAGAGTATGAAGATAATTTATTAAAAGGTATATACATAAAAGTTAAAAATTTGTCTGCATTTTTTAAATACCTGGCCATGTCAGCTTATTTCTTTTAAAAATACATACTCAAAATTACACTTTTCTCAATCTTCATTTTCAGATGACCTGGAAACAATGAAGCTCCAATTAACACAAAACTAGTGACAGATGATACAGAATTTCACTGTGAACTTCAACAAAATTCTAACCTTCTACATCTACATTTATAAATTGAGTTTTGCCTTTATCTGGCAAATCTGTATTGAAAATTAAATATCTTCTTCATACCAGTTACCTTATGCCACGCTAAAACATGAAGAATGCTGTAATTGTAGTAATCTCAACAAATAGCCACCTTTTTATTGCTATTCTATTTACACACAATACATTAACCAGTATTGATCTCTTATTATTTTGTTTTGAAATTCTGTATTTTTAAAAATGAAAAGAAGTACTTTTTTACAAGTTTCAGTCAAAATAATATATGAAATGATTGAAAAATTCAATCAACTTCACATTGGAGTACCTTTCTTTGTTCTAAATACTAAAATTTTTAATGGAATTCAAACAAATTATTGAATATTTATATTTTATCATGCATTTTACTAAGTGTTAAAATAAGTAAGACAGAAATTCCATGCTCCAAGCGGGTAATGCAAATAAATTACAATACAGTGAAACTTGTAATCATAGAAATATGTAAAGAGGCAAAGGCACTTACAGAAGAAGTCTCACTTAAACAGCTGTCTGCAAGCGTGACAGAGCAGATGTTCTGGAATATATGAGTTCTGATCTGGATAGGAAAGTTCAATTTCATAGGTAAGAGGCCAGAAATTATTGTCCCAAAGGAATAGAACAGACTGATACATAGAGAAAATTATATAATATTTGTGAAACTTCTTTCTTCTTTAGCATAATATAAGAGAAAGGTAGAGTAGGAGGAGACAGAGAGAAGCCCATGTTACATGAAGGCCTCAGGAAAATTCTACCACTCTTAGAAAATACACATTCTTGTTTTTTCTTTTTTCTTAAGAAGTAGATGAATTTTTAAAATGTCTACTTTTCTTAAGTATGTTACAAAAATATTTCTATGCCACCTTTCAGAAAGCTAAGTTTTACCGAGGAAGTGAAACATTCAATCTGTAGAATCCAGGTTTCAGATTGTTGTTTGGAGATTCAGCTAGCATACATGATTTAGATATCATATAAGCCACAATATCACACATATTCTAACTTCATATTCTTTGAACTGTCTTATTTTATTTCAGACATGTCTTACTGAAAATTTAATCTTTTGACATTGCTGTACAAGCTTGTGTTTCTGTGATTAATGCTAATCGTATTTAATTGATTGCTTTCTAACTTTTATTCTTCTCATTTAATCAAACTGATGTCATATAGAAACCTTGGCTCTCCATATGTCTTACTTATTATATTTTACTTTGTCATCAAATGAAGCTCAAAGAGCCTTTTAAGCAAAATGTTTCTTATTTGGAGTCTTAGAATTGTAATTGTGGGGGAAAAAGTTGCCAATAAAAGCTAGAATATGTTGCAATGCAGTGAAGTTTAGATGGTCATTTTAAGAGTAAAGGAAAGAAAGTTTAAGTGAGTTGTCAAGAATTGAGTCAGATATGGAGAAAATATGTAGGAATAAAAGTTGGCAGCATTTTTCAGCTTTTCCATGACTTGCAATCCAAATAGCTGGAAAAGAGACAGCCAATGAAATGGGTAGTTGATGGAATGAATGCATAGAAGTTCAACAGTGACAGACACAGCTTTGCAAAGATGAGAAGAAGCAAGTTATCTGAATACGTGATCAGTAAGCACACATTAGCTCTGTGCCTCTGGCAATAAGGGATCAGAGCACCACAATAAAGAGGGGAGATGATGCCCTGATGGGAAAGGAGGGAGACACAATGGACAGAATTAGCGTGGAGAGAGATCCAGAGCATAAAGATACTGTGAATTCATCTGATCCAATAGCAACCTCGCAAGCTGTGGCTTGAGAAGTGTACAGAATTTTTCAGCTTATACTCATGGTAATGTGAAAGGGGCCTTCATGAGAAAGTCAGGTCAAAGCTTGATGATTTGTGAAACATGATTCCCTGCTTGTCCTTTCTTCTGGATAGCACTGCAAATATTGCCATAATATCCCAGCTACTGTCTGCCTTGTGGTTTAGTGTGGTCCTGATAGAATGGCACTCAAGCAGATTTTTTATAAATAATTGCAAGGATATGGGTATCAGAAACATGGGAGTGAAAATTACTTTCCTCTAAGACTGGCAGCTTCGGTGGCCGCAGAAGAGGGCCTGACGATGGAGCAGGCACACACGCTTAAATGTGGAGATTGGTCCTCAAACCGTAATTACAGGCTGTGGAGTTCATGCCATCTGCTGTGCCCTCTTCAACCAGGGCAGCTAATTGCCCACACTCTTCATGAGCTTTTCAAATGGCGTCAGAGAGCCATACGCGTAATAGGGACTGAAATCAGTTCAAACTTCGATGATCAACAAATTCATCTGTTTGGAGTAAACACCAACCAACAAAACTTCCACGTCTGTTACTTTGCACTGGTGGAAAGAGTGCTGAGAATTGGTACAATACACACTGAGTGAGGAGCACAGAAGGAGAACCTCTCTCTCTATGGGTACATAGCCAAGGAAAACATGGTAAGAAGTGCAGATCAGTGTAATTGTATATTAACTCTTCTCTGTACATTTGACTATCTCAGTGAAGATAATTCTTTCTTTTCCATCTTGTTTTTGTTCACTGAGACATGGTACATCAGACTGTGCACATCAGACTGGCCTTCAACTTACTGTGTAAGTAAGTTGGCCTTGAACTCATAGCGATCCTCCTGCATCAGTTTCCCAAGATCTGAGATTGTAGGCATATGCCACCACACTCATCTTTTCCTTTTCATTAAGACTTCTTTTTTTGGTTCTTTTCTTGTATTTGGTGAATGCTTCATATAGCTCACTGGTAGATTTACCCTCTGTTTGTTCTTTAGAAGCACACATGCAAATAAAAAATTAGAGACAAAACATATAAACATATACATTTTTTGTTTTAGCATTTTTTTGTGTGATATCAGATTATTGTGTGTGATTTTTTTCCACTCTTTTTCTTTTTGCTTCCTTTCATATTAAATTCTTATTCTCTATTTCTCAATTGTGTGTGTGTGTGTGTGTGTGTGTGTGTGTGTGTGTGTATTGCAGAAGGTCAAACCCAGGGAAAGTCTTGTGCCAAGCTACATGCAAAACCATTTAAGGTTTTTGTTCTGTTAATTTTTTATTTAGAGGAAGGGTTTTTGTGGACTAATTTTGAACTTGGAGTCTGCCTTGGCCTCCCAAGTGGCTGACGCTGCAGATTTATGGCAATGCTTTACCTTTCCACTTCTTTGAATACTTCAACTTTTCTTCTGCTTTCCTTTTACCATTCTCTCCTCTCTTAGTTAATTGTATCTCAATCTTGCTTAAAAATTTTCCCATTTTTATTGTTGCCAACCTTATCACTCCTGTAGTTGTCATTTTAATAGTGATTTGCCTTTTTTTTCTTATTGTTGAATATGCTTCACTACAATTTATTCTTGTTCCTGTTACTCATTTCCCTTTGTGTATAGTGCTAGAGATAGAGCATAGCACTTTCAGTTCTTCCAGGAGGCCTTCTGGTATGGGACTGTACCCTAACCCAGCTAAAAGACAGCACGCTGTTCTACACACATCACGGCCCCAAACACTCTCTCAAACAGTAATGGAGATAAATTTGTAACCAAAGAGCAGCTTCTAAGTAAATATGCTTTGTGGGGTAAGGAGATATGAATGACCTGCCACTAGAAATCCATCCCTGCAGTTACAGGAGAAACAACATAAAGATCATACTTACGACCTCTATGGAGGTATCAGCAAAGCGCTCTCACAGTCGGTCGGAGTGTACACTTGGATGTGACCAGAAGGTCAGTTGCAGAATGTATATATAACGTAATCTGCTGTCTGCAACAGAACATTCTTTTCACTAGATTGATGACATACAGACGAGATATCCAGTCTTCCGAAACCAACAATGAAAGTAGAAACCTCAGGTTCTGAAAGAGTGTAAACTATGTCAAAATGTACTGATTACCACCAAAGATGTAACAGGAAAATTCTAATATAAAACCGACACGGCCAATATATTCACAACTTCTCAGGATCTGATATCCTCTGTTATTTCATCAAAAAGAACAGTTTATTTTTTTATGCCTAAATTTTGTAATCTGAACAACTACTTTGATCATAACATGTAGTATATTAATTAGTATTAATTTTCCATTATTTCTTTTGAAATTTTGTGTCATTGGTTGTTATTGGCATTTTTTGATATTGTTGTTTTGTTAAAAAAAAAAAAAGTTTGTGATATCCCAGGACACAACATCAAGAGTAGACTTTTCCTAAAATGGTTTTCACATAAAACTGAAAGAGATATAAAACAGAACATTGTTCAAATCTCAACATGGAAATGTAAAATATATAAAAAGATAAGACAACATAATTCATATAAAAGTTTATAATACTGAAGTAATTAACTCCAATGATATTGAATTAGATGAGAAGCCAAATGAAGAATTCCAGATAATGGCTTTTTTAAAGCAAAAATCAATGAATTCGAAGGGAAAAACGAAAGAGAATTTAGCAAGACCTTGGAGGAAATGCATGAAAAATTCAATGAAAATATAGAGATTTTAACAAAGACCCAAATATAGTGGTACTCAATTCAGAAATGCTTTTGTTTGTGAACAATTTGGTTCCCTAACGGAAGCATTTGAAAAAAAAGTTTGTTTTTGCTTGCAAACTTCGCATCAAGTGACCAATAGGGCCATGATTATCTTTTCCTCAAGAACACGAACATGGCAATATTTTTCAGAAATGTGGACTGACTTAAATTGTGAACTGAAGTACCACTGAACACATAAATCAAGAGAATTCAAGAGCTTACATAAAGAATTCAGTGGAAAGCCTCACCAATATATTAGATCAAACAGAGGATAAAATTTCAAGGGTAAAAGGTTAGGTAGACAAATAGCACATTCAGATAGTAATAAAGAAAAATAAAAAATTATGATTTGCTTATAGAAGAGACCTGAAACATAACTAAAATATCAAATTTGTGACTTTTTGGAATAAATGAAGATGTCAAGATATATGCTTAAGTCATACAAAATTTATACAGTGAAATAACTGCAGAAAATTTCTCAAATCTTGAAAACATATAGGCATTCAATTAGAAGAGGTATTTAGAATTCTAACTAGAAAAGACCAGAAAATAACTGCCCTGAATCATATTATAGTTAAAATGCCAAGAATACAGAAAAAAAGAATATCGGAAACTGCAGGGAAGAAATGACAAATCTTATATAAAAGCAAACCCAAAATAATAACATTAGATTATTCAGCAAAAAATTGTAGGGCAGAAAGATATAAAATGATGTATTTCAAACCCTGAAAAAAATTCCTGCCAAATTATATTACTATGCTGAAAAAAACTATCTTCCAGAATCAAAGGTTATTTTAAGAAAAGCATAAACTAAAGGAGTTTAGAACCACTAAGTCCAAATCAGGAAAGATATTTACAGAAATCTTTTATAGAGAAAAAAAAGATTAGATACACTAATGAAAGTTAAGAACAAAAAGAATGCTGGAAAATAGTAAAATGATAGAATTTAATATATACTCTCAGTTATTCTCAACATGATCTTAATGTTCCATTTAATAAACAGATTCATAAATAGCTTGAAAAGTATGACTGAACTCTTTGTTTTCTCACCAACAAAGTCATACTGATATTGAAAGTGAAAGAATATAAAAATGATTTTCTATGAAAATAAAATCCAAAATCAATAAGGAGTATAAAGTATTCATGGTAACAAAATTATTTCAAGTGAACATTAGCACAGAGGCAAAGCAGATCACTACACGCAGGAAAAGTAAACAAATCAAAAGGAAAATAAATATATATTCAACAAATGCTAGCATGCCCAAATTTTCAAAAACATACTGACATTAATAGGCAAATGGATCCCAGTATGATTATAATGTATGACTTCAACAGTTAACTCACACTAATAGGTCATTCAGAAGAAAACAATAATTTCTATTATCAGAATAAAATTATGCTATGGTATAAACAGATGGAGTAGACGTCTATGGTATATTTCATCAACAGCTACAGAACACACATTCTTCTCAGCAACCCATAGAACTTTCTCAAAAATAGATCATATTTTTGACAATAAAATAATTCTTAAAAATTTTTGAAGTAATATGAAGAAACATGATCTTGAGGCCTTCATAGGTAAATGGAGACAACTTGAGACTATCCTCATTAGTGAAATAAATAAGAATCATATTTATAAATATCATATTATATATCTAGTGTAAAAAGTAATAAGGACTGTAGGAGTAATAAACCCCAAAATGTGTAATTGCTACTGTAAAAAAGAGAGGAAAAGAGGGTGCTCTAAGGGATATAATTGCATGTATGTTTAAATGTGTAAGATGAATGACCATATTGCTGTTTTTGTTATATCATGGAGTAGAACTGTTAACAGTGTCATTGCTTGAATGTGTACTTTGTATGTTTTAACTTTGTAACTTGAACAACAATTTACATGACGGCAGTATATAAGTTATCAAGTAATAATTTCTTAGTATTTCTTGTTCTTTTCTATTTTTTCCTTGGAATTTTGTTTTGTTGCTACCATTTTTTCTACTTTGTTTGTTTTGTTTTCTTTTCTTTTTCAATGAAATTTAAATAAATAAATAAGAAATCAAAAACAAAAAAATTGAAGTAATGTCATGAGTCTTATCTGAACACAGTGGAATGAAACTAGAAGTCAACAGCAAGGAAACAAACAAACAGTACATGAACACATGGAGATTGAACATCACACCTTTGAAAAGTAGTTCATTGACTAAATTGGGAGTGGGATTAAAAATATTCCTTTAGTGAAATAAAAATTGAAGCACAACATACCAGTGTGTGTGAGATAAAGTAAAGACAAAACTAACAGGAAAGTTTTTACTTTTCAGTGCCGGCAAATGAATAAATAAATAGAAACATCAAATAAATAATTTAATTATGTTTTACAAATTGTTATAAGAATCATAACAAGCCAAACCCTAAGCTAGTAAGAGAAAATAAAATAATAAAGGACAGAATTAAAATTAAAGAAATAGGAGCTAAAAGAACATTATAAACAAAAGTTTGATATTAAGTAAACAAATCTTGAAATGATTAAACTGTTAGCCAAGCTAATTAAAAGAATGAAAATAGATCCAAATTAATAAAATTTAAAGCAAAAAAATGTACAAATAACAAATAAATGCAGAAAATAATTAGATAACACTACAAAAATATATTTTAATACTGGAAAATCTAGAAGAGATGCATAAATTTTTAGGCAGATAAAACTGGCCAAAACTGAACCAAGAGGATAAGTAATCTAAACAGATCAATTACAAAGAATTGGGGCAAAAATTTTTCCTGCAAAAAATATCCCAGAAACAAAGAAATTTACTACTGAATTTTAATAGGCATTTAAAGATGAACAAATGCCAATGCTCACCACATTATTGCATGAAATTTTAAAGGAAACAACACTTTCACAAGCATTCTTTGAAGTCTATATGACCCCAATACCAAAATTAGATAAGGTTATGGTTTTGTGTTTAAATGTGGGTGTGAGTGCTGCACCCACCCAGGGGCAGGTAGCTAGCATACAATATGAGGGAGGAAAGGAGGCTTACTTTTCCCTTTTCCACACTTGCCACTGCCATGATTGTTGCCCCTTAGCCATGCCACAGTGCCTTGGAACCCACTGAGTAAGGACTAAAGTCTCCAAAAGTATAAGGTAAATAAACCTTTCCTTCCTTAATTTTCGACATCAAGTATTTTGTCTGAGCAATGAGGGAAAAGTAACTAAGACAGATAATAACAATTTTAAAGAATAAAACTATAAACAAGTATGTATTTTGATATACACATACAGGAAACATGTTTCATTAAAATTCTTGAAAACTAAATTCAACAGCACATTAACTATACCATACACCATCGTCAACTCATTTTCATTCCAGAGATGTGAAGATGTTTTACAATATGCAAACTAACAAATGTAATGCATTTATTGCAATAAGTGTAATCTATAATAAAACCAAGTATAAAAAACACATGACAGTCTCAGAGACAAAGAAAAATCCTAGAGCAAATTTCAAGAAACTTTATGATAAAAGCCCTAAAGTAATAAAATGGAGAAGGGTTTTACTTCCATATAATAAAAGGTGTGTACTAAAAACTTACAGCCAATATCATATTGAATGGGGATAAATGAAAGCATTTCCCTGAAAATCAGGAGAAGTGTAAGATCATTCCTGTTCAATATGGTACTTGAAATTTTAGAGCAGTTACACTAAAGAAAGAAATTGATAAGATGGAAATTAGAAGGGAAGAAGTCATGTTATCATATTTTCATCAAGTAATAAAATCCTTCAATTAAAAGATTCTGAAGACTCCACAAAAGTGCTTCTAGGGCCAGTAAACTAATTTAGCAAGTTAGCAGTATAACAAAATAAATCTAAAGAGACCATAGCTTTTTCTACAAACAAAATAAGAATGATGAGAAGTTAGGTAAAGAGTTCCATTCAAAATTTAAAAAATGTATATAAGAAGGTGAAAACTTCTACAATGTAAATCTCAGAACATTGAAGAGATAAAGAACACACTGTAAGATGGAAACACTCCTCGTTTCAACAGTCAACAGAACTATATTGGTAACTTGGCTCACAAATTTAACTCTTTCCACAATTTTGATTGCAAAATGAGTTGAATCAGAACTCAATCAAATTTCCTTTTATGGCCAACATTGAATCTAACCATTCAAATTTAATTTGGTTCTCTTCCAATTGTGTGCAACCAGAATTGTGGAAAACTTTTGTGAACTGAGGTACTACTTAACATTTTTAAAATAGTCATATAACCAAAGAAATCCATTGATTCCAGTGCCTTTCCTTTAAGAACATCAATCTCATTCTTCACAGAATAAGAACAAATAACCCTAAAATTTATATAAATTATGAGATGTGGAATATTCAAAGCAAACATGAGCAAAATATCAAAATACTTGACTTCAAAATATACTATAAAGTCACAGTAATAAAAACTGTGAGAGATAGTTTATGATATGTTGTTACATGCAAACTCAATCAAATGGCAGAAAAGCACACAGACCAATGGAATATAATAAAGTACACAGAAATAAACCCACACACATCCCACAACTGAATTTTATAATGATGGAAAAATTGTTGGACAAAAAGCAGCACAAATGGTGCTGGAAATAATGGATGTCTGTTTGTACAAGACTGAAAAGTAGATTCCTATTTCTCATATAAAAATTGACATAAAATACACTAAAATTCTAAATGTCAGACCAAAAGCTTTGAAACTCTTTGAAGAATACATGGGAAATGCTTTGCGATATCAGTCACAGGTGATTACTTCTTGCATAAAGATTCCAATACTGTAGCACATGATATAAAAACAAATATGGAAAAAGTACATACATGGAACTTAAAATTAAAAATCTTCTGCAGATTAAAGGTAAAAATTAATAGAGTGAAATGGCAGCCTACAGAAAGATAAAAATCCTTTGCCCAATACTGCTCCAACAGAAGATTAAATACAGTACACAGCATATACTATAACCTCAAAAAATTTAGCATCAAAACAACAATCAAAAAATGGACATGTTATCTGAACAGACACTTTTCAAAAGTACTTTAAATGGCCAATAACTATCAGAAAAAATAGTTCAACATCATAAACACTTAGGGAAAAGCAGATCAAACAATAGTGAAGTCCTCTGTCAGTCCAGCCACAATGGCTGTCATCAAGAATTAAAAAAAGAAATGTGCGCACCTTGGCAGCACATACACTAACAATTAAAAAAAAAAAAAAACCAGCAATGCTCCTGATTATGTGGGGGTGCGGGGAAGAAACACTGTGCCCTGTTGGGAAGAATGTAAATTAATACTGGAAATCTGTGTAGAAACTCCTTGAAAAATTTAAATTGGCGCCATTCTTCAGTACGTACACAAAGGAATTAAAGTCAGTGCATAGTGTATAAATACTCTCATATGTTTGGTTGCTGATTAACCATAGACAGATAATAGACTCAGCCTGGGTACCTTGATGACTTTATAAACAAAGTGTGATATGAAGGCTACATTTACTTTTATTTTCATTTGGTGCAGCATACACAAGCTCAGACCGTAGCATTGTTCTGAGAAAGCGTTTAGTTGGTAAAAGCCTCGGGATGTTGCTTGGCAGCCATTACATTTCTTTTTTACATAACGCTAAGTTCACTGTGCATAATATGGAGCCGCAAGTTCATCACAACCTAAGATGGAGTCTGTTTCACAAAATGGAATCACAGCCCTCAATTTCATTTTCTTATTTAAGTGGGAAGAAACAAGTGGAAATCCAATGAAATGTGAATCATTTTCAAACCTAACTTCCCACTAAAAAGGTTGACCTATCAATCAATTAACAAACAGAATCTCAGGGATACCCATTCCTCTCTAGATGATGTTTATAAACCCTTTAGAGGAAATTTACTGTAATAGAGTTTGTAGCACAGAGCAAATAACACATACACAGAGATAGTTTATGATATGCTGTTACATGCAAACTCAATCAAATGCTTACGGGAGCAAGACTAATAAAACACACGACTGTGGATATTTATTACATGCAAATAATAGAAAAGACACAAAAGAAACAGAATAGAAAAATAATATAACTGTACAACAACATTCCAAAAAAATTTGTGGAATCTGTATAATAAAAGGATAAAAATAGATGAATGAATCTGACAATTTAATTAAGAGACAAATATAGTATATCAGCAAATTATTTCAAAAACACATTGAATAAAATGCACTTTCAAAAGAGATGTATTATTTAAAACATGACAATTTCCAGTAAATCTCCTGGGAGACAAAGTAGGTAGCAATCTTGAAATCATAGGAGAAGACAGAGAATCCAAAAACCACATACAAATGGCATGGAAAAGAACAAACAGCTGAGATCTCATCTTATTAGAGAGCTTTTGCACATCAAAAGAAATCATCAAAACACCAACTGCACTGGGGATATAGCTCACCTGTACAAGTGCCTGACTGGCGAGCATAAGGTCTTGAGGTCAGTTCCCCGTATGGAAAAAAAAAAAAAAATCACCACCAGAATGAAAAGACAACCCCCAGAGTACGAAAGAAAGCCAATCCAAAAATGGAATACATTTCTTGGAAGAACAAATACACATGGCAAATAAATATATGAAAAAATGTTCAAAATCATTGGTCATTCAAGAAATGCAAATTGAAACAACACTGAGATTCCATCTCACTCCAGGAAGAATGGTTATCATCAAAAAATCAACCAATAACAGATGCTGGTGGGGATATGGTGAAAAAAAGAACACTTCTTCCACTGTTGACAGGAGTGTAGAGTGGTACAACTTCTGTGGAAATCAGTGTGGAGATTCCTCAAAAAACTAAAATTAGAAGTCCCTTTCAACACAGCCATTCTTCTGAGTATTTTCCAATAATAATTAAAAACATCATGCTACAGTGATATACGTGTACCCATGTGTATAGTAGCACAATTTATACTAGCTAAATCTTGGAAACAACCCAGGTGAACATCAACTGAGGAACAGATAAAAAAAGATACGAGTTTTTTTTAATATAATGGAGTGATACTCAACCATAAACAATAAACTGGAGACTTTCATAGGTAAATGGATGCAACTCGAGACTATACTCATGTGACATTAATCAGGTTTATATGTATAAAAATTGTATTGTCTCACTAGTGTGAGAAACTGACCAAGTAATTAGGATCTGAAACACTCAACAGATATGGTGAATTGGGAAGAAACTTTCCAAAAGAAAAGACAAACTATGACAGGGGATACGGAAAAGAAGAAAGAAAAAAAGAAAAAAATATATGCAAGATAATTAAGATCATTATATAGCTAACTTCTATTTCTTCTTGAAAAGAGTATTTTGTGATAATGTTGTTTAGACAATATGGAATGCCTATATCCTGTACTCTGAATAACTACTATGAAGACAACAACACACAATGTATGAACTATTATAACTGCCCTGCCAACCTGTTTTGAAACTCGATTTCATTGTTTGTTTATTATTTTTCTCTTTAAAAACTAAAATAATTTAAAAGGAAGACAGATGAACTTATTCATAAAATTTATAGCAGAGATGACTGAAAAAATTAGTGAACATGTGAATTATACAAGGTGTTTAAAGATATAAAAGAATATTTCACTCACATGAAGGCAAATTAAACTTACAGATCACAACTTTAATGAAATCAAATCAAAGTTATTACTAAAAATCTACTATTAGTTACTGCATTTCAATAATAAAGCAAAACCTTCTATAAATATAGGTTAAAGAAGCGAATCAGAACAAAATGTCAAGGCAAAATATTGGTCTCACCTTGATCATTTCATGTTTTTATGAGATGATTTCATTTTCAAACAAAATCCTTTTTATATTCCACTTTGACAGGAAAACATTCTGATTCGGCTTTTAAGAGTAAAATTAATGCTTATTATTTGCTTTTAAGTCATCTAGTAAAATATAAACTGCGTTATTCTTTCTTACATAAACATCTCATCCCTGACACTTCCTTGCATAATATTTTCGCATGTGTATCATGATCACCTAGGTTACTCTTTTTGATATAAAATTACAATGGTCTAATAATTATTCATTGTATTTTTTTATTTAATAAAAGAAAGAAAAAATAAAACAAAACAGAAAAAAGGTAGAAGTAATATATAATTTTGAAGAAAAATATTAACACTAAGAAATTAATAGTTGATAAGTTACATATTGTCCTCTTAGAAACAGTTGTTCAAATTACAAAAGCAAAGCATAAAAAGTGGACAGATACCCAAACATTCACAGTACAAACCATTCTGTTCATGATCTAATGAAAACTTAGTAATATGGTCATTCATTATAATTTCATTGTCAACTTTTCCTCTTATTTTATTAGAATTTCTTATTTTGTTACTTTTTTATTATATGAAATTCATTGAATATATTTATTTTTATTTTGATATTCTTGTGTACAAAAATTCTTATTTTGTCCACTTTGATTCTATTAACATGTTGTATATTTATATGATTTTAGAATATTGAATTGGAATTTTGATTTTACACTTGTTTATTGTATTTTTATTAGTACCTGCTTGCAGTGCATGCACTTTACATTTATTGAGAAGTGGGTACAAGCATATAATACAGCTTGGTACCTTTATTTTTTTTTATCTTTTTTACCTTTTCTTCTACCTCCCTTCCTTCTCCATTTATTGAATTTTTGAATAGCATTTGCATTTGACTCACGAAGGATTTATATTACTTAAATGTCATAATTTTTATGTATTTTACAAATTCCTTCTGAATTTTTTTCTTTCATTAGAAACAATTATTTGTTGTTTTGTTTACCTTCTAATTTTGGTGTTTTTATGTTTGTCTTTTGCTTTTTTATTTCTCAATCTGAAAAACCTAAGAGAAAATCTAAGTAGACCATCAACTTCATTAGCCAACTGTAAAATAACATGAACTTTGGAAGTCACATGGCTAAGTCCTATAGTAGCCTATTACTAGCTTTCCTGCAATACCTCTGAAGTGCAGCTTATGATGTCCATGGTTTCATCAGTTAGTTTTCCAGGATTTATACGTTGTTTTACTAAAAGCACTGTTTCAGAGGGCCTGCATGCAAGCTTGGTATTTATAACTTCTATTAATACCTCTCTTTGCAATGTTAGTTTTGGAGTTAGATTATATCTGATCACTCTGCACATCAACATATTAGCTGTTTAAGAAATGATTGTCTAAAAAGGGAAATGTAAGGTTAATTCATTCCAAACTTCCTCAGGTACCTTGTTGTAGTGAAAAACAAAGAAGTAAAATATTTTTGTCTTTTTAACATCGTTTTAAATTACTACCTGTTTGTGGTAGATGTATAATGATTACATTCATTGTGGAGAATTGCTACATGTACAGAACACAACTGAAACAGTGTTTATTTATTTTTTCAATTTTAATTTACATGACATACCAAATTACTCATCTGATAAATCCTTTTCAATTACTCACTTTATTTACAAATATCTTCATAAATTGGAAATCATTTAGAAATACAATAAATTATAAACTAATAATTATATAAATCATACTGAGAAGAAATTGTAGATAGAAATAAAGTAATATAAATAAAAGTATCAGAAAAAGATAAAAGTAACAGAACAAATCTGACTGTGTTGAAGTGATTAATGACTTCATGGAGGAGACAGGATTTCAGATTGGTTTTTAAATCATCAGCTTTGAATAGACAGAGAACTGGAGAAGTGGTGGGAATGAAATGCTAAGGAGAAAGTCACAAAGGCACCTTCAAACACTGGTTAAAAAGACTATGCTCATGAAGTAAAGGTGCTCTATGTAAAGACAAAAATTAAAGTAGACATTGGTTCCAGAAAATGTCAAGGTATTACTATCAATCAATAACTATGAACTTTACCTTGCTACCACAGGGGTGTTGTTAATAGTTGAAGGATGAAAAATTGACATCGATAAAACTGCTTCTAAAAGAAAAAAATGAATAGATGAGAAATAGAATAGAATAGATGAGAAAAGCCTGTAGATAGAATAGATGAGAAAAGCCTGTAGAATTAAGGCCCTTAGAAAAACTACTCTAATAGAGCAGGTATAACATGTAACACAAAATACCGATGTTCGGTAGGAGTGTGTTTCAATAAACTAAGTGAAAAGAGTTAAGATGTGTTATGTACATGAATCTGCTTCTCCCAATGAATGTGACTGTGTCCTGTGAAGAAGTATAGAAAAACATTAGAAATTCAGCTCATTGTTTTCAAACATAAGCAGAATAAATAACACTTTTAGTCAAGATAACACATTTGATTTTATTAATTATGAGTTTAAAGTGAGAAGTCAAGGTCAAATATTTAGCCTGTATTTATAATGCCAGATAATGAAGGAGAAATTTTGATTCATTCACTGAGGTATTGTGCAATCTTAGAAAAATGTGAATATATACATTTTAAATAGCAATGATTTGGCACATTTGAAGAAAACTGTGGTGATAATTATATATATTATCTATGTCAAAAATATGAAAATATTTCCCTGGAGTAAATGCTATTTTCTACTGAAAAATATCACATTGAGAAGCACATGTTTTTTTCTTCAACAGAAATTGGAATGTTACAGGGTCATTAGGTTTTGATACACAACAAGTCATATATATTACTGTTGGGAGAGCCACTTATAAAATCTGAGGTATAACGAACACACTTTGAAATACTGGAAAACTGGGGGCTCTAATTTTATAATTTAGTGCCTAAAGATCTATGCATCTATACTGGTATCAGTGGCCATTTCTGATGATATTAATGTCAAAGAATTAATGTCAATGATTGTTTTCAATATGAAGAGCAATCTTTGTGTTTGTATTCTTAAAAATGTCTGAATAACCATAGTAATTCTATAGTGGTATTCTCAACTGATAGAAATTCAATGAAAATTTTTCAATTAAATTACAAGGTTGCTAAACTAGTAAATGTTCAAATAGGAAAGTATTTAACATTGGTAAATAGAGCTTTTCCTAATTGTTGGGAGAGCTAGGGCAGTATAGGCAAAAAAAACTATACAAACTGCAGGAGAAAAAAGATTGCAAGAAATTCTCAGTAATGTTCTCAGCTGCCTACTGCACTGGAGTAGATGATTCTCAGGAAGACATATTGAAGTTGCTTGCAAAACTCATGGCTAACTCAAAGCAAAGTCATGTGTCTCTTGATATCTAGTTGCTTAAGAATTATTGTTACTGATTTTTTTCTATTTCCCAATGATTTCAAGAGTTTCTGTCATGCAACATACCTAAGAATCTCAAAACATTTACAAAAATGAATGTGAAATCTGATATATTGTTTGTTTCTGATACATAAATCCACTTAGATGAATGTTACCTGCTCAACTCTCAACCCACAATTCAGTTTTTATTTCTAATATTCATTATTTTGTTTAGTAGAAGTGTATGAGTTCTTTTAAATATCTAATAATACACAGTCTTACTTTGTCACACATCTTTTTATTGTTAAATAATAACTAACTTTCTTAATTATTTTCTTGAAGGAAAGTTATATACAGAGAGATTTGAAGCAGCATGTGTGAAAAACATCTCAAAAAATTAAAGTTTCTGGACAGATGTTATAAGAGTCTTGTAGAAAAAGCTATCATCATTACAATCCCAATTCTAATTTACTTTACATCAGGCATTTAAATTTACTATCTTTAGGCCATATGTTGCCAGTGAAACTTGATTCTATATTCATGAATCAGTTGACAATGAATAGTTAAGTTCTGCTAATTCAGAAAGGTGAAGTTGCATGAGCTTATTTAAATGGCAGAATATTTGTAACTACAAATTCTCCATACCATCAGAAAACTTGAAAAAAAGACCTGCCATATGTTTTAATCTGTGATGAAAATGGTTTTTCTTTAAAACAAAAGCTGCAACTTTATGCAGCTATAATTGAGGATATCTTCACATTTTCATTAAAATTCTATTTTGAGAGCTTTAAACTTCACCATAAAATTCATTTTAGACTGAAATTTAGCATTTGAAACATAAGGGGATAATAAGTAAAATAATGTTAAAATAATTATTTTTAGCATTTTATGAATATTTACTATTGTAATGATTCGATTAGATTGCACATGTGAGTCCAGACTAAGCAATTTGGTGACATAGCAACACCCTCCCTCAAAATAAAAAAAAAAAAATAAAGAGGGGCTAAGGTTGTAGTGCATTGCAAAGGTGTGGAGTTCAATTCTCAGTACCAAAAAACAAACAAGCAAAATGTTTTGGATTACTTAAAAACTTGTATCAGATGGACAATTGGTGGTGGCCTGCCTAAGTATGATAATGAGTCTTCCTAGCATACTAGGCAAAATCTTCATAACATTTCACTCTATTTGCTGAAAACACAAAAAATGTTGCTACGGTTTGTATCTAGTGCACCTCTTAAGCCTCCTGTGATAGTACGTGGGGTTTTGGGAGGTGGCTGGATTGTGGGTATGTGATGCCAGGATGTATCATACTGGGCAAAAGGGACAAGTTAATAAATTAGTCCACTGATTGAAATTGCCATGATCCTGAGTGTGACTGAATGGATTTGCTGAAGCAATTTGGTGACATAGCAACACCCTCCCTCAAAATAAAAAAAACAGACTCCCAGAGTCTGTTTGGCACCACCCAAGTTTTATGGTTTATTTGGGATAAAAGGTACAGGAGAACTCACGCTTTCTGCTCTGCCACCTCCTGCCTGCCATACGATGGACAGATGTTTCTCCTATGTGATGCTCCTTTGTCATGCCATCCTGCTTTGGAACCAGCTGATTATAGAATGAAACCCCTAGACACTTAAGAGGTGAAATAAACTTTTCACCCATTAACTTGTGGAGGTTGGGTATTGTGTCTTTGTGATGAGAAAGTAACTAAGATTTTGGTACTAGAGAAATGGTTGGCTGCTGTGACTGTACCTGACCATATGTCTCACGACCTTTTAGAATTGGCTTCCAGGGAAAATTTTGGAAAGGTTTGGAGATGACAACTGAAGAAGAGGTCCTAGGATAGTGTGAGTTGAGCTTGATATGTGTTGCTTCTTGGAGCTTAGAAGACAAGAATGCTGATTATAACACAGCTGGAAAACTTTCAACTGGCAACAAGGGGCTTTATTGATAGTTGGACTCCAGATTATATGTTGTGCTCTGCCTGAAAATGTGTCTGTATTTTGCTCCTATCCAGAGACAGAAACAAAAGTTAAATGCAGTGGAATAATCAATTTGGCAGAAGTAATTTCAAGGCAGTCTAATGTTGAAGTGGAGACATGACTCCTTTTGGGGACATTCAGCCAGATCAAGAGCAAAGAGATCAGTGAAATGATTTAAAATCATTTGAGTTTGGCCAGAAGTGAATCTCCACTAAAGTTGTGGACAGAAAGGAAAATATAAGATGGCCTGAAAGTATACAAGAACCTGGAGTATTCTGCTCTTTGCAGCCTCCAAATTGCAAAGGTAAAATACTTTGATTTGAAAAGAGAACCCTAGAGCACCATGTTCCAGAATGGTGGTTGATACTCTGGTTTCTCTTCAGATTGTACAAATCTTTTGCCTTTTACCAGAATGGTGGTTGACTAGAGAATTTCTTCCTTTGGATTATTTCACAGCAATCAAAAATCCAGGCATTCAACTCTTACAACTAAGATAGAAGGAAGCCTGACTACTATTCCAGATGGTGGCTGAACTGTGTCATACAAATGATATTGGTTTCAGGTACAAGAATAATGCAAGATCTGTCAGGTCAGGAAAGCTTCCACCAGATTTCAAAATATTTGCAAGATTAGGTAGTATGCTTCAGAGAGGGCAGTTATGGGAAGCTATGAGTGTTAAGTCAAAAGTGCATTGGAGATCCTAGAAGGCTGAATAAGCCAAGAATGTGGACCATTTGAGGAAATCTGCCAGGAAAGAACAGGATCAGCCTAAGAAACAAGCTATGAGAAATACAGCCTCCAACAATACCATGGGGCACAGCTGCTTTTGAAGTTCATTCTTGACACAGATTGAAACTTAATGTTTTCCTCAATGGTCTTGTTTTAGTCTTATTCCTCCCTATCCTATTTCTACCTTTTGGAATTAAACGTTTCTCTTGTAGCACTGAATGTTAGAAGTATTTTATTCTCTTTTCATTTGTACAGGTGGCATGCAGATAATAGTTTAACTTGCCAGAAAACTCCTGCTTTGGAGGAGAATTTGTGCTTGGACTTTTCAGTAATGTTGAAATTATTAAAATTTGGCAACTTTTAGAGATGGACTAAAAGCATTTTACACAAAGGGATGCACATGAGTCTTTTGGGAAATGGGGGCAGAATGTTATGGCTTGGATCTCATACCCCCTGAAGCTTCATGGACTCATAGCGGAGTTCTGCGAAATGTAGGTATGTAATGGGGGATCTGGAGTGTGTGATACTGCAGTTAAAGGTGCATGGTTATAAATCACACCACTGATTAAAATTAGCAGACATCTGAGTGTGGCTGAATGAATTTACTGAAGACAGAAGATGCACACTGTGTGTATTTGATTCACCCAAAATATTTATAGGGCCTGACATAAAGAGAAAGGCAGGCTCACTTCTTTCTGCTTTGCTCTCATCTGCTTGGCAGACCCATGAACTGATGCTTCTTTCTCTGATGTCCCTCTGCTATTCCTCTCTTTCTTGGTGCCAATTATAGAGTCCACTATAGAGTGAAACCTTTACAAATCGAGTGGAAATAAGAATTCCTCTTTCAACTTTTTCAGTTCAGTATTATATCTCAACAATGAGAAAAATAACTAAGACAAATGCCTGCCTATAGCAAAACTAGTGGTGGTAAAGTAAAATTCCCTAACCTTCAAAAGCTCCATTCAAATGCAGAGGATAAATTACACATTCTCTGCACAGTAAAGAAAGGAATAGTGAGAAACAATGTCTTAATAATGAAAATTTGGGTTAGATTCCAAAGTAATTAGACATAATCTGAATATATGCACCAGAGACTCTTCAGGCTTGATGAATTAGTGAAGGTCATGTGAAGAACATCCTTTTCATCTATGATATAAGGGACTATCTTTACCCCCACCCACATATACCAATCAGAATAGATACAAATTATCAGCTCAGAGATTTTGTAGTATGGTCCAAGTTCTGTCAATTACATGGATCCAAGAACATTATTCCTAGAGGAAAATTGGTAATATTTCTGGGACTTACAGTGAATAAAAGACAAAATGCAGAAGAACAGATAGCAATAACATTCTGTCCAAGCTGTAGTGGATTGAGGGATAGATGAGTTTCCGCCTGAGGTTCTGTTATTTTCAACTTGTGGGATTTGAGGTCCTGTATTAACCTCCCTAAGTATCAACTCAGTAGTCTATAAAATGGGATGTAAAAGTAAATCTCACGAGCTTTTAAGATTGGACTTCTTTAGAGAAGTATAAAGTGGTAATAATATGTTAATTACATAATAAAAGTCAACAAAATATTCATTATATTATGTAAAGTTTAAAACAAACACTTTTTGAACCTCATACCTGTATTATTTATTATCAACAGAAAATGTTTCATCTGTTTACTTTTGACTTTTCTCTGAAAATTATATCAGCTCCATGGATCTCAGAGGGGTGAAAAACAGGGAGTTAATAAACGTATTGTGACTTAGAATTAAGACCAAATTAATTGTATTTAAGGCTTATTACATGTCAAAGCAGTTGTTGACTTAGAACTACACTCCATAAACATCAGCATTTACTCTGAAATGCTCAGATTTGTTGATTGACTTGTAGACTCAGTCCAGAATATATTCACTGAGCTCTTAGTGCAAGCCAAGCACATTATAAAAACTGGTAAGGAATAAAAAAGAATCAATAATATATGTTTCTTGGTCTTCAAACTTTCAAGTTTCCAGGAGTGATTCTCGTAAGAAATAATTCTGAATATATGGGATAAGAATTGCCACAGTTATATAGAATGTGTTTACATTAGAGAGAAATATTTGGGAAAGTTTCTTATATGATCACACAGTTTAAATAAAGACTTAAAGCTCAATATATGAATAAAAAGGGAAATAATATTCTAACAGTAGGAAGAACACATTAAATAAGTTATGAGAACATGAATAATTTAATTGGGAAACAGTACAAAATTATAGTAGTAAATCACACAAAAGGAAATATATGCAAGTAAGTCAGACATGATTTCTAGTGACAAATATAGGAATATATCATAGCACTTTAAGTGGGGCATGGGTAAAATAAGACATATATTAGAAGAATTACTCTTGTAGTTAAATCAAAAATAGTAAAATTAAAATCAGCAATGTCAATAGGAAACTACTCAACAATTATAGTGAGAGTTGAGGTTTTACTCTTCTGTAATGTTGGAAAAGTCATTTGGATTTATTTATTAGCACTATGAACATTTCTTATGTAAGTATATACAATAAACTTTGATAATTCAGAGGATGAATAATCAGGTTACTAAGAAAGATATGATATCAGTCCAGGTCATCTATCATGCATCTATATGTATTAGATTTTTATTCAAAAATGTGTTTCTATATATAAACTTTAAATTCTTTTTTATGCTTTGTAGCAATGTTTCAAAAGTTATCAGTTCATAAGTCAAGCACATATATCATTGTGGTTTATTTTACTATCACTCCATTATTCAAGACATTTTATGTGGTAATTTAAAATAAATTAAAACATAAAAGAGACAAGTATAAATTCACTTCACCAAATCTCTAGAAATAATAGAGTAACTCTGACATAGACATGACCACAATGAGAATATGAAAATCTCCTATTAATTTTTATTGTTTTAAAAATTGTTTTTGTTCTTTTTTATATTTACCTTTGATAAAGCAGTGTGCACAACAATCAGCATATTTTTAACCTAGAATGAAAAGGTAATTCACTTTCTTATGGAGGAACAACCTGTCTAGGAATATCTTGGAGATGGCAATTTATCGCAAAATGTCTGGAAATTGGATAAAAAAGTTAGAAAGATCATAACATTTAGGAAACTTGCAATGTGATGCATGACTATGATCTGAGCCCAATATGTATTTATTCTACACATAATATAAATATTGAATTCAAGCTCATCTTTTTATAATTAAGCAATTCCTGTTGTATGAAAATACTGCTTTTATATCATATTAATTAAAACCTGCATATTTTTCTTGGGGATTGTATTTGGTGGTCAAGAAAAATGTACTGGTGTTTCAAACCAACAATACATCTGTCCCTCTCAGCATTTTTAGGGGTTTGTTCAGCATACCAAAAATTCATCTTATGATGTTGATAGTTAAAAATAAAATGAGTAATCAAGTGGGCTTTATTTCATGGCTTGTAACTAGATAGCTCCCTAAAGTCTCATGCATTCACAGGTCCGCTGTTGCTTGTAAACTTGTTGCTTGCTGTCTTCTGCTTGCTTTGCTTTGCCATGAACTGCTTGTCCTCTGTGATGCCCCTCTGCTGCTATGCCATCTTGCCTTGGAGCCAGCCAGTTATAGACTAAAACCTCTACAAAATGTGAGTTTAAATAAATTTTCCACCTTGTAATTTGGGTGTTGGATCTATTGTGTCTGGTAATTTTTGTCTTAGCTATGAGAAAAATAATTAAGACACTTGGTAATTGGGTACAACTTATAGGAAACAAGAAAATTACTGGCAGTCAGAAACTACTGATGTGCTACTATAGTTGGATATGAAATATTCCTTTAAAACTCATGCCTTAAATATTTGATTCCTCATGCAGCAATATTCAGAGACAGGGTTTTGGAAGGTGATTGAACTGCAAAGATTCAAGACTTCATCAGTATAGTAACATATTCTCCTGATGGTTTTATAATTTGATAGTCTATTGGGTTATGATGGTCACTTAGGAGGACGCATCCACTTACAGGAAATGGGTAATTGGTGCACGGCTTTATGGACTATGGACTGAAATCTCTTGGAACAATGAGAAAAATAAACCTTTCCTTCATCTACATTTCCTGTTTAATTCATTTTTTTCTCATGGTAATAGAAAATGATATATTACATTAAACACTATTTCTTTTCATACTCTGGTCTAAATTCATGTAAATTAACATTGGGATGCAAATTTACAAATTTGAGAGAAGAAAAAATATCAACTCTTGTTAGTAATGTAAGTGGAAGCATTAATTAATTTTCACAGTAAATTTTATTTTTGTGTCTTCTTTTTCATCTCTTCTAGATAAAAATGTTAGACAAAATCAGGGAAAATATATTTATAATAAAATTATAATGACTCATGTCATACTTAAGAGTAACAGACAAATAAAAAGATACTAAATGATTTTACTAAGTAGTTTTTGTAATTGAGTTATGTTAGAATGCTCTTTCTCACAAATTTGTGTTATATGTAATTAAATGCATTAAAGTTATGCATTTTAAATAAATATATTTGTTATGTTTGAACTACATTTCTCCTAACCGAAACAACTAGAAAAAAATGTACAAATGGAGTTTAGGGTGATAGAGGAATGAATAGTGCAATAAAGAGGATTATTAGGCCAAGAAAATGACTCTGTATGATAGTGTAATGGTAATACACATCATTAAATATCCCAACAAACTCATAGAATGGAAGCTATGTATCTCAGATGGTGATGATTATAGGTTCAGTTTTAATAGATGGGCTACTTCGTAGGCATGTGGTGATACTGGTGGACTATGCATGCATGGAGAAGATATATATAGGAAATTGGATTTGGCAAAGGCAAAGTTACAAAAAACATTTTAAAAGTTCATATATGTATTAGAATTTATTTTTACAAACATATGCTCCAATAATTGAGAACATAAATAATAGACAAATGCATAAACATGTATGGTTTATTCCAGTTAAACAAATAAAATACAGAAGTTATAAACAGACCTGTAATACCAAAAATAACAATGAGATTGATGCAGGAATAAAATCTCTACCAATTAAAAAAATCCCAGACAGAGTATTTGATGTTGAATTCTCCTGGATCTTTAGGCAAAAACTGGCACCAATATCTCTCAAATTTTCCCATGTCATAGAAAAGGAGAGCTTGTTTCCAAATTCACTCTCTGATATCAGCATTACCATAATAAAACCAAATGAAGACCCAACAACAGAAAAATGACTACAAACCAATATTCTTGTGGAATATAAATGAAACAATCCTCAAAGACATACTAATAGAATTCAGTAATCCATCCAAAATTAAATCCTATAGAATGACCAAGTGTTTTTTCATCTAAAGGATGAATGCAATAATGTTTCAATATACATAAATCAATTAATATAATATACTACATACATAAAATCAAGGAAAATACTCAAATGATTATCTCAACAGCTGCAAAAGAACCTTAGAGAAAATCCAGCATGCTTCATGATAAAAAAGCTGAAAGAAATAGGTACAGAAGATTTTTATCTCAAAATGAAAAAGGCATATATGACAAACCTAGAGCCAACATCACAACAAATGGGATAAAAGTGAATCATGTTTTCAAAAAATCAGGACTACATAATGTCCACTTTCACTACTCTTGTTCAATGAATGACTTGAGGATTAACCATAGTAAACAGACAGGAGAAAGACAGAAAATGGATATGCATAAGAAAATAAGAAGCTCAATTATTTCTATTTGTAGTTGATAGGATTCTTTACAAAGAACATACAAATAAGACAACAAGAATACTTTTAGATCTGGTAAGAAAATTTAGCAATGTGACAGAATACAAAGTCAACACATGAAATTCAATCATTTTGTGGTATATTAATAATGCACCAATGAAGAACGAAATTAGAAAAGCATATTCATTTACAATAGTTTCAAATAAGTTAAATACCTAGGACTCAACATATTTAAAATTTAAAAACCACTACAATAAAATTACAAATCTCCACATAAAGAGATTAAAAATGAATTTCAAAATTGAAAATGCATCATTTAGTTTTAGAGGGAAACAACTAATATTGGAAAAATACCAATGTTACCAAAAGCAATCTATAGATTCAGTACAATTCCTATGAAAATACTTAAAACTTGATTCTCCAAGATAGACAATATGATCTGAAAATTCATAAGGAATCAAAAAAGGCCTAGAACAGACAAAGAAATCCTGAAAAAAAGAGAAGTGTTGGAGGCATCATCAATACTTGATTTTAAATTATACAACAAAAATATAATAATAAAAACCACATGACAGAGTCACAATAGCACACATAGAATTCAACAGAAGACATAGAATCAAACCTATGTATACACAATCACCTGATTTTTGATAAAGTGTCCAAAAATATATGCTGAAGAAAGACAGTCTTTTTGATAATTGATCCTAGAAAACTGGATATCAACATGCACAATAATTAAACTGGATTCTTGTCTCTCAATCTGTACTAAAATCAAAGCAAATTAAATCAAAGAACTAGATACAAATATAGAGACATTAAAACTGATAGAAGATGATATAGGAGAAATATTTGAAGTTATAGGCATAGATATTGACTTCCTTAATAGGACGCCAATAACACAGAAAATAGTATCAAGAATCAACAAGTAGCATTAAATCAACCTACAAAGCCTTCACAAAACAAGTGAAACAATCAGAAGGATGAAGAGACAACCTACAAAAGGAGTGCAAAATTTGGTATCTTCTGACAAGACTAATACCTAGTGTATATGAATAACTCAGAAAAATAATCCCTAAGCAACAAATGCTCCTAAAAAGAAATGGGAACTGAATGGACATTTACCAAAAGAAAATGTGCAAATGATCAATAAGTATACTAAACTGTTCTACATCTGTAACCATCAGGAAAATGGAAATCAGTACTATTTTTAGAATCTATCTTACTCAACTCAGAATGAGTATCATTAAGAATATGAAAACAATAAATGCTGGTGAGGATATGGGGTAACAGTGACCACACTACACTTCTGGTGGTGTAAACTAGTAGAACTATGATGAAATGAGCATAGAAATTCCTCAAAAATTAAAAATAGAAATTCTACTTCATCCATCTGTACTTCAGGTAGATACATTTCCTCAAATAATTAAAGACAATGTACTATGGTTATATATGATCAGCTATATTTATGGTGGCACATTTTCCAATATCTAAGCACAGGAAACAGCCTTCATGCCTCTTAAGAGGACATGCATTAAAGAAACATGCATTAAAGAAATTTGTTATCTAGAATACTTTTCATTATGCTTATACAGTTGTCCTTGTGCAAGGAATTCTGGGATTCATTGTCTAGTTTAATTCAGTATAACTTTTACATAATGTGTATAAAGTTGTCACATTTAAAACTGGAGACAAGATATTTTAGAATTACTATAATATTTAAAGAAAAGTAAATTAAAGGATTATAAATCCTATAGCATTTCAACTCAGTATTAGTCTCAACAATGACATAAATTTCTTAAATTTTTCAGATTATGTTGAGCATGGATTCTACCAGCCTGCCATATCTTTGCATGAGGTTTTATGCAACATATTTTTAGACCAATGTGCAAAAAACAGATGCTAGAGAACAGATAAACTCATTAATAATTGATTCTTGGAAACTTGGATATCCATACATAGAAAGCTGAAACTGGATTTCTATTCTTCATTCCATACAAAAAAATATTGTACTGTCTCCCTAGTATAAAAAGCTAAAGAGTAAATAAGATCCAAAATGTACAATAGATAATTGTAACAATGAAAGGGAAACTGCTTTAAAGGAAAGAACAATCAGATGGGGAAAGGAGAAAAGAAAGAAGGGAAAAGACTAATATATATATATATATATATATATATATATATATATATATTCATATTTATTATCATATATATATGATAGATAACATGTTATTCCATCAAAAAGCAGATTGTGCTTTCATTGTTCAACTGTTTGATCATTTTCATGCCTATAACTTATAATCTAAGGAAGTACTTTGAAGATAACCATATGCAATATATTAACAGGTGTTGATCTATTATTTTTTGTTTTCAAATTCAATGTCATCATTTTTATTCTTTTTTAATTTTAAAATAAATAAATCATCTAAAAATAGATTAAAGACCTAAATACAAACTTGAAACTTTGAAATGAGTAGAAGAAAACAATGCAGCACATAGAATGAAGCAATGTCTCCTAGAAGAGAATTTCAACGACACAGGAAATACTATTAAGAATCAAAAACTAGTATTGTAACACTGAAAAACTATTAACTCATTAAGTAAATAATGGGTATTTGGATTTTTCCCAAGATTTAGCTATTAAAAATTGTGTTGTTATACACATAGGTGCACGTATATCACTATAGTGTGATTTTTTAAATTTTTCTGAGGAAAATATCCAGAAGGGAAATAGTTGAGTTGAATGGGACTTCCAATTCTAGTTTTTTGAGGAAAATCATATGTATATAGGTATGTACACATGTGTGTATGTATATATTTATACAGGATAGATAACTATAGTACTAATCTCTGTTAGTTCATCAAAAATAACAGTTTTGTGCTTTCATTGTTTTATTGGTTGACCATTTTCTACACCTAAATCTTTTTTTTGGGGGGGATTTTTTTTTTAATTTAAAAGAGAATAAAACAAAAGGGGGCAGTACAGAGCAGATCAGAAGAGGACAACATAGGCAACACAGTACTTTACATTAAGTCAACTGGACATCAACAGTATCTAACACCATATCTCTTACTCTGCTATAGTTGAGCATAGTTTCAATTACAATAATATCAAACATAACACAATAGTATAAA
>PVJX010023724.1:0-28899 GCA_004027295.1 Dolichotis patagonum | reverse complement strand
AAAGCAGATTCTAGGGGTAAATGTGTTTCCACAACTTACAATTTATGAATGTAATTTTGCCAATATTAAAAATTATATCAGAATTTTATACAATGGAGTACTACTCAGCTATAAAGAATGATCACATTGAGATATTTATAAATAAATAGACATGACTTGAGACCATTCTCTTAAGCGAAATAAACCAAACTCACAAGGGTAAATACCGTATAGTCTCCCTAGTATGAGAGTTGATAAGAGTATTTAAGATTTTATGGTAAGCATGAGTCCCCATCTCATAGCTTTGAAGCCTTTCAATGTTTTCAATCATCAGTTGGAATGGTTTTATTCTGTTTTGTTTGAATATATCATGCCTGATGAGATGAACAGCTATTTTGAAGAAAACAAAACATTATGACAGCTATTGCTGATTTAATATCATCCTTCTTAGAAGTCCTACCATGCTTCTATTCTTCTACTACCATTGGTTCTATCTATAACATTGTGTCTTATTGGAATTTGAATATGTGTGATAGTTTAAACAAAATTTTTCTATCGAAAATGAGATACTATGGTACCCATTGGTCGTTTTCTGTTGTTCGGTTTAGAAGGCTCTGTAATTCTTTCACTCTTTGAATGGCTTTATACTGTTTTGTTATGTTTGATATTATTGTATTTGAAACTATGCTCAACGATAGCAGAGTAAGAGATATTGTGATAGCTACTGTTGATGTCCAGTTGTCTTGATGTAAAGTGCTGTGTTGCCTATGTTGTCCTGTTCTGATCTGCTCTGTACTGCCCTCTTTTGTTTTATTCTCTTTAAAATAAAATTTTAAAAAAAGTTTAAAAAAATTATATCAGAAAATACTCCTATAGAATTATTTTTTTATTCATTTGTTGTTATCTTCCCAATTAAACTCTACATGGTTTTCAGTTATACAAGTTAAAAAGTACCAGGTAGTGGTAGATGAGTATCATGTGTAACTCACCTATGCAGATAGATAACTTGGTAATGTAATACATTTCATGGACTGCTTGCTCTGACAACAAAACCTTGTTTATAATAATAAACAGTTTCCTTATAAAATATCTATTATCTTTATAAAATATGTAATTAATTCATAACCCATTCAATACATAACAATAAGTGTTATAAGTATTAGGTGTATGCTTAATGCTATAGAGAAAGAAGTGAATTAAAGCCAGAATCAGCCCTCTGCCCTACTGTCACTTCAGTACATGTAATGTTGGAAATCTGCATTATCAAATTAATTATAAAAAATGAATTTATCATGACAAGCTGTCATAGCATGATAGGTGCTAGGAGAATCTTGAGTCTTCATGGTAGAAGGAACATTAGAACTGAAATGAGAAGGTTGAGTAGGAAATGACTACAATGAGAATGTAGAGGGTGAGGAGTAGAAATGGAATTCTAGGCTGAAGAATCAATATGGACAGAGCACTGTGGAAAGGAAAGCACTGCATTCTTACATATCTGGGAAACCATACTCATTGGAACACAAAGAGTAAAGAAAAGAGAATGCCTGTAATAGAGCTAGAGAGATGGTTAGAGGTCAAATTAGGCAGGGATTTGCACTCTGCTAAAAACCTTTAGAGGGAAATCATTGATAATTTTTAAGTGAGGACCATAACATGAAAATAAAATTTTATCATTTATTTATTTTAAGATTACACTGGCTGTGGAGTGGTATTGCCTAGGAGACTGAGAAGGTAAAAAGTTATAGAGAGGCAGATTTGAGGATGATGCCAATAGTCCGGGCAATAAAGGATTAAGATAGTGGTGATGAAGATAATTAAATGTGTGCTATAGTGCTATGAATGAAGGTTTTGATGAAGTTGTATGAGGAGCAATGTGAGGGAGGAGAACATGGGGCAGCTTTTGGATTTCTGGCTCTAGCCATTTATGGCTGGTGGTAAAGACATGTAAGTATGGGTAGGTGTATCATTGGTTTGATTTTGAACATGAAGATGTGCTTTGGATCAAACTTTATTAGTAAAAAAAGCATTGGATTAGAATAACTAATATTGTCATACTAAAATGAGAATATATACACTTTACTATTTATTAATTACCACAGGACATAAACATTTTCTATTGGTTTTCAGATGTAAAATTAGAATTCCTCTGTACCAAAGATACAAAGAAAATCTGGGTATGGTGGTACACATCTGTCATCCCAGCAGTCAGGAGGCAGAAGTAAGAGGATCCCAGTGAGTTTGAGGCCAGTCTGGACTATGTAGTGAGTTCAAAGACAACTCGCACTACAAAGTGAGACCCTGTCTGAAAAAAATCAAAGACACAAAGAAATTTTGTTCTAGACCAGATTCTAGTGCTTCTTTTTTGCTGGGATATTTTTTGAAATTTTTACATAGGATCTTTTCTGTTAATATCTGCTAATTGAACTACTTAAGGTACATTTTTAGAATCAAGGGGTTGATGTAACATTAAGCAATTAAGACTCCAAGGATCAGACATATCTAGGTACTAAGCCTGTTCTTCTCATTGAATAGGTTTGTGTTCATGCAAATGCAGTTTGCTCTTCTGAACTTCAGTTTCTTAATTCCCAAAAAGTAGCTAGCAGACAATTCCTAGAGCCTATACTCATTGTCAGCAGTTAGTAGGGCTTTAGAGAGTGTTCAGTAAAATAACTTTTATAGAATATTTAGTTCAGTGCTTATCAGGTAAGTAAAGCATTAACATTTGCTATTAATGTTGTATGTAGTATGAGCATCATTTAGCTTCTACTTCTCTCCCATATATTTTGCATACACACTGTCTTTTCTTGTTAATTCATACATGATATTTTTCCAAGTTAACTGTCTTTTTCATTAACTTGAGCATTTCTAGTTTATAGAGGGATGGGATTAGAGATAGGAAATGTTCTCCCAGGTAAAAATATCTACTGATTGATGCACAGTGTTTATAGAGTCCCCAGTTGTGGCTTGCAATCATTTTCTCTCAGTTCACTGTCTTTCCCTTTCCCTCTCCAGAAGCAATCAAACATTCAGCATCTTGCCCTTATCTGCACAATGAATGCTTAAATATGGTGTCACCGATAGGCAAATTTATCCTGCCCTGTTGCCATTAACCAGAGTCCCCTGCCCATACTGGAGGAGTGATGGAGTTTAGGCATTCCTGCTTCTCAAGTGTTCTCAGTAATCACAGCTCCTACTTCACCCCATGTTACTGCTGAACTGCTTCATACAGTATTTCCGTGGTAAAGATCTACTTAAGTGCAGTGTGAAGAACCTAGAGGAATCAAGATTCTCTAGCATAAATCTTTATAAGAAAATCAAGATCTTAGTTCACTGGAGTATATGTTTACACTGATTTAACAAGGGTGATAGTGAATATTCATAGAATTTTTCATCAACTTAGATATAATTAATATATAAATCTTGGCTTTAGTTTCTTTTTATAGCTACAAAAATCTAATAAACATGAATAAACAAGATATTATATGAAATGGTACAATCAGCAATATTTTTTCATGCACTTTTAACACATGATTTGCAAATAATCCACCTAAATTAAAAATGTGTATCACATATGCTTCTTCCCTATTTAATAAAATACCTAAAACTTCCTATAAATTTTAACCTGGCATCAATGGTACCTATTTGCAACTTCTCTAGACCCCTAATTGTTGTCTTTAAAATAGTTCTGTAATCTACATCCCACAGAATATTCTGATACTCTTTCCCTCAAGGCAGGTGCAAAAAAGTTACGTTTTATTCCTTTATTTCATTTTCTGTAGGTGAGTGTGAACAAGTGCCCCATGTAAATTATTTGGACCTCTTCTTTTTGGCTTGCTAGTGCAGTTAAGTGCAATACTAGTGTTATTCTGTAAGTTTTGACCTGCAATGTGCCTGCTGAGTAATGTTGAATTTGTGTTTTATTCCATATGATCTGTAGCTGGTTCATTTAGCTCCAATTCCCTGAGGTTGATGAAAAGAGGAGTTAATATTCTCAGCTTTGCAACAGCAGACATTGAAAAGGGTCATGCTTGTCTCTAATGTTATTGGCCCTGGAAACCACACTGCAAGAAATATTACAGGCAACAAATAGTTTCACTTTCAATTTAGACAACCATTATTTGATGTTTACAGGCCATTCCTAATTCTGAGTGCAGAATTTATGGTTTGTTCTGGTGATTATTGCCGTAGCAATCTCCTACAACTGGGCTGTGCTTCATCAGGAGCTTCCTGCTGCTTTATCAGTCCTCCCTGACATCAGGAGCTATCAGGACATCAGGATGTAACATCACGTCCGAATCACCCCACTGGGAGAGGCTTGCTTTATGACTCCCAGCAGTCCATCTCTTCTGGGTGGGTAAACTGGTCTGCACCACCCTAGTGAGAGAAAAAGTTGACTCCTGGAAAGAGGTTGGTAGCCACTAAACAAGTAAAAGAAGTAAAAGTATGACAATTCAGCATTTGGAGGCCTTTGTGTCAAAATATAGATGATATCATTTTTAAAGTGAGATTTATTGAGTTTTGTTCAGTGCTAAATAATAATGAAATGTAGGTGTTTGTTTGCCTTGCAAACTTCCAATGAAGAGTAACTATAAATCTCTTCGAGATACATAAAATCCTTACAGTAATTCTTCAGAATCATAAGCATATTTCAAATGGTTATTCTGTATTTTCTCTTTGAATTTAGTTATACCTTTTGGGTACATGAATATTTCTGAAACTCTGTTCAGTAGCATTAATTAAAGCTTACTGAAAGACTGTAAGCATCTCTGCACATTGATTTTCTGTGGGAGAATCACTAAATAAATCTACTTTTTTGAAAGGATGTGGTGGCACATGTATCTATCACACATGCCACAGTGTGAGGATATTTCATGTTCAATCTTGCTGATTGAGCTAAGAGTAGCTTTTGCCGCCAGTGTCTGCCTGCTTTTATGTTTGTGCTGTGGGTTGTCAATTGTTCCTTCTGCCCTCTAGAGGAACTCAAACTAACAAAACTAGACAAGGGGTTGGGCTTGATCATTTAAAAGGGCTTGCTATTACCTACTTCTCTACTCCTAAACATTTCCCTGAGATCCTATTTCCTTCCATAGAGAGAAAGGCAGAGAGAAAGTGAAAAAATAAAAGCATAATAAACAAAAACATCAAAATCACAAACACACACAGTAGAAACATCCCTATAAATGATTGCTCCCCAACTTTTTTCCAAGGAAGTTTTATACTTAAGGGCCAAAAACCTAAGAGTGTTTGTCCAATAGTGCTTTTCTCTTAAGGACTACAATAGAACATTTTTCCTGTACATAAATATCCCCAGAAGTCAACTGGAACCTTCAGTATTTGGTATGCAGTGATCAGATCTGTCTAGTCCTAAACCCCATTTTACAGAACAAAGAAAAGAAACTTACATAAACTGTATGATTTGTCTAAGTCCACACATCTTGTAAGTGGAAAATTAGGATTTAAACCCTTTCTTTTGAGTTACTAACTGGACATTTTTCCCCATCAGTATATAAGAAAAACTAAAAAATGCACTTGAATTAATCTCGGAAGTATCACTTTGAATAGACAGTTTTAAACTATTTTTTTTGTAGGCAGGACAGCCCGTGTAAGTAATCCCATGTATATGAGAGGCTGAGGCAGGACAATGACAAATACGAGTCTAGCCTGGAAAACTTAGTGAGACCCTGTCTCAAAATAATGAGCTGCTCAGTGGTAGAGGGCTTATCTAACTTGTATGAGGCCCGGATTCAATAACCAGCACTGCAAAACAACAAAAGCAAAACAAAAAAACCTAATTTTTTTATACATTTATAGCATATGACATGATATTATAAGACATACACTATTTAGAATAAAATGGTTGCTACAGTGAACATATGATCCCATAGGTACTTGCTTTACCCACTCTGGCAATAGCATTTATAATCTACTCATTTAACAAAAACCCTGAATAAAATATATTATTACTAACTATATTCCTCAGGCTGTGTATTACATTTTTCAGCCTGTTTATACTACATACTTGCTACTTTGAATCCTTTAACCTCCATGTCTTTATTTTCTCCTTACATCTTGACTTTAATAACCACTGTTTCATTTTTTTCTCTATTATATATTTGATCTAAGTGTTCTGTATAAATCACATTACACAATATTTTTCTTTCTGTGTCTGGCTTTTTTCATTTAGAATACTATCCTCCAGGTCTAGGTATGTTGGTGCATATGTAAAGCAGAATAATATTCCATTGTGTACATATACTATTTTTTTGTCCTTTTGGCTGATGACAGACCACTTATATTTTTTCAATTTCTTTTCTCATAATAATGAATAATGCTGCAGTGATCCCATATATGCAGAACTCTTCATGAGGTGATGTCTTTCATTTCCTGTGGACGTGTACCCAGAGATAGGACAGGATCGTATGACAATTCTATTTTTCATTCTGTCAAAACGCTTTCTTTCCATAATGGTTATACCAATCTATATTCCTAATAGCGTATCAGAATTCCTTTTCATTTGTGCCTCTGCTTACATTCCCACCCACCACCCCCTCCCCACCATCACTATTGTGGGTATCAAACCCATGAGCATTCTACCACTGAGCTACATTTGTCCAGCCCCTTCTTAGCCCTTGTTTTGTTCTTAAATTTTGAGACACAGTCTGTCTAACTTGCTCAAGCTGGCTGTGAGCTTGTAATCTTCCTGTCTCTGACTTCTGAGTAGCTGGGATTAAAGGCATGCATCACTGTGTTCAACTCCATTTAGTTTTTGATGATAGCCATTCAAGCTATGAGTTTAGGTATCTAATAATAGTTTAGATTTCCATTTCCCTGATGATTAGTGATGTCATACAGCCTTTTCATGCACATGTTGTCATTTTTACATCCTTTTTGTAGAAATGCTATTCAATTACTTTACATTTAAAAACAGTAATATATTTTCTTGCCATTGATTTATATAAATTCCCACACATCTTAGATATTAACCCTTTTCCTGATTTAAGATTTTCTAATATTTTCTGTCATTATGTAGGTTGCTTTTTCATTTTGTCGATTGCTTCCTTTTTCTGTGCAGATGCTTTTTAACTTAATGTTACCATCTTTGTTTATTTTTGTATTTGTAGCCTAAGCATTTGGTGTGAGATATAACAAAGTATTGTTCAAAATAACCAACATTTATTATCAGTTGATTTCTTGATGGCAGCTATTCTTTCCAGAGTGAGATGAAATCTCAGTGCTGTTTTAATTTGCATTTCTCGAATGATCAGTGATGGTGAACATTTCCTCATGTATTTATTTACCATTTGTATATCTTCATCTGAGAAATGTGTGCTCATCTCAGATGCCCATTTTTGGAAAGGGTCTTTGAATTTGGGGGGCTTGATGTTTTTCAATTCTTTATATATGCTGGACATAAGTCCTTTGTCTGAGGGATTATTGGCTATCATTCTTTCCCATTCTGTGGGTTTTCTTTTCACTTTGTTGGTGATTTCTCTTGAAGTGCAAAAAGTTTTTAATAATATGAGATCCCAGTTGTTGATTCTTTGAACTATTTCCCATGCAGTTTGCATTTTGTTCATGAATTTTCTGCCTACCCCTATGTCACCAAGTTTTCTACTTACCTTGTCTTCCAATAGATTTAGTGTTTTTGTTTTAATATTTAGATCTTTGATCCATTTTGACTTTAGTTTAGTGTGTGGTGACAGGGGTCTAGTTTCAGTCTTCAGCATGTAGAAAGCCAATTTTTCCAACACCATTTATTAAATATGCTATGCTTTTTGCAGGGAACATGTTTAGCCCCTTTGTTCAAAACTAAGGTGGCTGACTGTCTCTCTAGTTGTGTTTGTATCTTCTAATCTGTTCCATTGATCCTCAGGTCTATTTCTTTGCCAGTGCCATGCTGATTTTATCACTGTGGCTTTGTAGTATAATTTCAAGTCAGGAATTGAGATGCCTCCTGCTTTGCCTTTGTTGCCCAGAATCATCTTTGCTATTCTAGGACTCTGAGGTTTCCAAATGAATTTTAGAAGTGTTTTCTCTAGGTCTGTAAGGTATGTTAATGCTATTTTGATTGGGATTGCATTAAATCTGTATAATAGTTTTGTAAATATGGCCATTTTCACACTGTTGGTTCTTCCTAACAAGAAGCAAGGAATATCCTTCCATTATCTAGTATCTTCTTCAATCTCCTTTTTTGGAGTAGTATAATTTTAAGCATATTAGGCCTTTTACATTCTTGGCTAGGTTGATTCATAGATATTTCATTTTTTTAGGTTTTATTGTGAGAGGCAATATTTCCATAATTTCTCTCTCAGTGAGTTTTTTGTTTGTGTACAGGAATGCTATTGATTTTTGAGTGCTGAATTTGTATCCAGTTATTCTGCTGAATTTGTCTATTTCCTCTAGTAATCTTTTAATGGAGTTTTTTGGGTCTTCCATATAAAGTATCATGTCATTGGCAAATAATGATAATTTAACTTCTTCCTGTCCTATTTTTATTCCTTTTATTTCTCTCTCTCTTATGATTGCTATGGCTAATATTTCCAGAACTATATTGAAAAGGAGTGGACATCCTTGTCTCATTCTTGACTTTAGAGGGAAGGCTTTCAGTTTTTGTCCATTTAGTATAATGTTGGCTGTTGGTTTGTCATAAATGGCCTTTATGAGGTTGAGGAAAATACCATCTATTCTGAGTTTCTGTAGGGTTTTTAATCATGAACAGGTATTGGACTTTATCAAAAGCTTTTTCTGTGTCTATTGAAATGATCATGTTATTTTTGTTTTTGGCTCTGTTGAGGTGGTTTTTTACATTTATTGATTTGTGTATGTTAAAACATCCCTGCATTCCTGGAATAAATCCCACTTGGTTGTGGTGTATAATCTTGATGATTTGCTGCATTTTATTTGCCAGTACTTTATTGAGAATCTTTGCATCTATGTTCATTAGTGAGACTGGCCTATAGTTCTCCTTTTAGGTTGGGTCTTTCTCTGGTTTTGGTATGAGAGTGATACTTGCCTCTAAGAATGAGTTAGGGAGGATTGCTTCTCTTTCAATTTCAATGAAGAGTTTAAGGAGTATTGGAGTCAACTCTTTTCTAAATTTCTTGTAGAATTCAGCTGTGAATCTATCAGGACCTGGGCTTTTCTTTGTTGGTAAGTTTTAAATTACATTTTCAATTTCAATAGCTGATATTGGGTTATTCAAAATTGTTATATCTTCTTGATTGAGCTTTGGCAGTTCATATGTTTCTAGTCATTTATCCATTTCCTCTGTGTTTTCCAACCTATGAGACTAGAGATTTTCAAAGTAAGTACTCATGATCTTTTGAATTTTCATGGGATCTGTAGTAATTTCTCACTTTTTAGTCCTTATTGTATGAATTAAAGGTTTTTTGTTCATTTTCTTGATAAGGTTGGCTAGAGGTTTGTCAATTTTATTTATTCTCTCAAAAAACTAGCTTTTCAGTTCATTAATTCTTTGTATTTTTTTTTTTAGTTTCAATTGCATGAATTTCTGCTCTGATAATTACAATTTCTTGTCTTCTAAGAGCTTTGGGTTTAACTTGCTCTTCTTTTTCTAGGAACTGAGATGTAGCATCAGGTTGTTTATTTGTGCTCACTCCAATTTCTTGATGTGACAATTTATTGCTATGTATTTTCCTCTTAGGATTGCTTTCCTTGCATCCTACAGTTTATGGTATGTTATATCTGCATTTTCATTGAATTTTAGGTAGTGCTTTATTTCTTCTTTAATTTCACTTTTAGCCCACTGGTTGTTCAGAATGTTGTTATTTAATTTCCATGTATTTATTCTGATTTTGTAATTTCTTTTGCCATTAATTTCCAATTTCAGTGCACTCTGATCAGATATTATGCATGGGATAATTTCAATGCATTTGCATTTACTTAATAATGTTTTATGGGTTAATATATGGTCTATTTAAGAATGTCCATGTGCAGCTGAGAAGAATGTATATTGTGATGTGGTTTGGTGGAACACTCTGTAAACATGTACTAAGTCCATTTGCTCACAGGTATGATTCAGTACTATTATTTCTTTGCTTACTTTTTGTTTAGTTGATTTATCTCTTTGTGACAGTGGGGTATTAAGTTCTCCTATTATAATTTTGTTCTTGTGTATTTGATTTTTCATGTCCATTAGTATTTGTCTTATATAGTTGAGTGCTCCTGTATTTGGTGCAGATATATTTATAATTCTTAGTTCTTCTTCTTGAAGCTTTCGATTAACAAGTATGTAGTGACCTTCTTTATCTCTATTAGGTTTGTCTCATTTTAGGTTTGAAGTTCACATTATCTGCAAACAGAATAGCTACCCCTGCTTTTTTCTGGGTTCTTGTTGCATGCAATAATGTTTTCCATTGTTTGACTTTTAATATATGAGTTTTCTTTTGAGTCAGATGTGTTTCTTGTTTACAGCATATTGTGGGATCCTGTTTCTTGATCTAGTCTGTCAACTTATTTCTTTTGATAGGTGAATTGAGGCCATTTACATTTATGGAGATAACTGATATATACTGGCTCAACTTTGCCATGTTATGTTCCATTTGTTTGTTTCACTTTCCCCCGTTGTTTAATTGCTTGCCCTCCCTGGTGGTGTCTTTCTGCTCTTATTCTGGAGTTTATGGTCATTTTTTTCTCTCTCTCTAATATGTCTTTCAATTGTCTTTCTAGGGTTGGTTTGGTGGACATGAATTTCTTCAGTTGTTCTTTGTCATGGAAGTATCTTTTTTCTCCATTAAATTTGAAAGACAGTTTTGCTAGGTACAGCAGTCTGTGTTGAAAGTTGTTTTCTTTCAGGGATTGAAATACTTCACTCCAAGCTCATCTTTACTTGAGGGTTTGTGCTGAAATGTCTGCCTTGATTCTGATGGGTTTTACTTGATAGATAAGTTGTGTCTTTTCTCTAACAGCTTTTAGTATTCTGTTTTTATGTTGTATATCTGGGGTTCTATTATTATATGACTGGGTATAGATTTATGTTGGTTGCGAAGGTTTGGCATTCTATATGTCTCACTTATCTGTATATTGGAATTTTCCTCATGTTTGGGAAATTTTCTTCTATTATTTTGCTGAATAGTTTGCCTATGTCATTTGTGTTGATCCCTGCATCTTCACTGATGACTAGTAGTCTTTTTCTTTTTAATGCCTATTAATCTAATGTTATTTCTCTTGGCATCATCCTGAAGCTGCTGTTTTGTCATTTCATGTTGCTTTGTTGTTTTTAAAAGTCCTACTCTTTCATGGTCGCTGACTGTGATCCTGTCCTCAAGGTCCGAAATTCTATCCCCAACTTCATTTAAATGGTTTTGCTAGCTTTCAATAGAAGTTTTTATTTCTTGGATATCTCTTTGCATTTGTTTCATAGATTCTGCTTGTTTTCTGTACTGTTCATTCAAGGTTTCAATCAACTTCCCATGTTCCTGTATTTTTTTTATCTATTTCTTCTCTGGATATGCTGATCAGCTCCTTTACTAAGGTTATTATTTCTGGCTTTACTGAGAAACTATTTCTAATTTGATTTCCTCTATAGCCTGGTGGATTTGTTTCTTTATTTCATTTGCTATCTTTTTGGAGATTTCTGGGATATGACTTTTAAAGTCTTCTATTTCAATGTCACCTGCACTTGCTCCTGATGGGCTAGATGTTTGAGACTGTATTTTGCTTTTTTGTTTTGTCATTTTTACTCTTTGGGCAATTATTCAGTCTTTCAATTCCAATAGTCTCAACTATCATTAGTGTGGGTCTTAGGGTACTACTGTGTGGTTGACATTTATCTGATTGCTGAGTGAAGAGCAGGGCCAGTCACCTGACTTCCCGCTGCAAGGCCTGTTGGGTGAGTCCTATATTCTTCCTGGGCTAACAACCCTAGGAGTATTGATGTAGCTCAAGTCTTAGTTCCTGCTAGTACTTTATCTTGAGGTTATTCCAGGTCACCAAATCTCCTTGTCTATTGTGTTTGTGTCAGCTGAGGCCTTATTGTGTCCCTACTGTGTGCCTGTGTGTCTCATAAGCCTTTTTGATTTTCTCCAAGTTGGGGGAAGCCTTATTGGCACACTCCTCACACTGCCTGACATTCTCTGTGTGGAGGAGGGAGTCACCCACACTCTTGCCAGACTCACCGAAGTCTTACAGTTAGTTGGAGGGAGATTTACTACTGCCCCTATTTACCCATTGCACACATCTATTTTAGGGGCATACTCACCACACTGAGGAGCCTACTGAGGTCTTCTGTTTGAGTGAGGCATTTACTGAATCTCCCATCAAGCTAATATGATTAATTTGCTGTAGTCCAAGGTTCTGGAAGAAAGGATGGGAGCAGAAGATCAATAGCATTATTAGGTCCACAAGGTGGGGGGGGTCCCTGAGGTGTCCTAGGTCTGGGTGTTCAGGGGGGGTGCAGGAAGCGCCTGGTGCTGCAGTGTAGGTGGCCCGGGAATGAAGGGTAGGCCGGGCATAGGCTGTTCCAGTGTCCATGGGGTGCATGGAAAGTGCTCTGCATGGCGGCATAGATGGCCTGGGGGCGAGGGGCTTGTCGGTGTCTTTGGTATGGGTGTCCGTGGTGCACACAGGAAGCGCATGGTATGGTGGAGTAGGCAATCCAGGGCGCAAGGTTAGTTTTTGATTTGTTTTTGGTTTATTTTCATATCAGAAATCTTTTTTTTTTTCTTTTTGAGACAGGGTTTCATTATGCTATTCAGGCTGGCCTGAACTCACTTTGTAGCCCAAGCTAGCCTCAAACTTGCAGCAATCCTCTTGCCTCTGCCTCCTTAGTGCTGAATTAGGTGTGCATACCATGACTGGCACATATCAGAATTCTTGACTAGAAAGATAACTTAGTATTCCCTGTCTGGACTTTTCACTCAGTGCAATGCTATTCTAAGAAATTTTATGTTTTATGCTTGCCTATTTGTATATCTTTTATGCCTGAAAAAATGTAGACTAAAACCTGCTGTTGCCACTATCTGTTAAGCATAAATATTTTCAAAGCTATTTATATAGAGAAGAACTAAGTTTAAGGACATCGTATTTTGTCTTTAGCATGAAGTAAAGATTTTCCTCTAAATAGGAAATACTTCATTTTAAAGCTTAAATAAAATATCATACAATAAAAAACAAAAACAAGACAACAAAATAACAAAAATATTTCGCTGCTGTTTAAATTCTATATAGGGCTCCTGTGCACTGTTTTCATTTGACTATGAACTAGATAAATTTTCATTTAATTTAATCCTTTTTCCTTAGTATTTTAGGCTCCATATTTTCCTAGGGGTAAACTTCATGGCCTTCTTATTTCAAATGTCTCCTTATTTGTACTATTTCAGGCTTATGTTTTACATATATTTCAATGCATTTTCAATGACTGTTGATTGAAAAAAAAAGAAATTATACAATGAAAGTAACATTCTATAATTCCTTTTAGAGAATGTGGATATTAAATAGAATTTTAGAGTTCCTCGGAATATAAAAGCAATTGGGGGCAATTTTTCTTTTACAAATTTGGAAATTAATGCCCAGGAATGTTAGGAGATTTGTCAAAAGCTTATCCCATTTGTTATTTCTCTATTATTCCATAAATAAGTCTTGAGATCTTACCATGTTCAACGCATTGTGCTCAGTGCTATGAGGGATAAATGTATGTAAAAGGTTTCTGTTCTTCAATGATATTACAGTTTAGAGAGAACATACAGGCAAGCTATTAGCCATAGGACAAATACTAATGAAGTAAGCTTTCTACTGGCCCTTCAATAATTCTGAGAAACTATCAGTTTTGTGTTGAATAGCTTCTCTGCTGGAAATGATCATTTCAGTTCACAGGAATTTGTCCAAGCTGTTGTCACCAATGGAAAACCTGGACATCAAGTCTAGATTATTCTCTTTCTTTTTCCTGTTAACAACTGCCACTCATAGTCCTATACCTACTTGCCTACTTACTTATATGCATCTTTAATATGTTCTTTTTCTTTATCCTGACTGCCACTGCATTAGTTTCAACATTTTTCATCCCTTATAGACTGTTGCTGAGGCCATCTACTTCTGCTTATTTTTGTTCTTAATCTGCTCAAATTCATTGTGAAAACTACATGCAGTTTGCTATAATTGTATGACTGCATAACTCATTTGATTAAATTATATGCTTCCCAGTAGTCTATAGTTTCAATCTCATTTCTTAGTATAGTGAAGACCAGCAGGGCCAGGCCTACCCTCATACATTTTATATAGGTTATCAAATATTCAATAAGGACCTTTGCCATTGCCCAGACTATCACAGTCCCCCAGAATAGTTTCTCCTGTCATCTTCATCTGTCTGACTCCCACATATGTTTTAATGCTTAATTGTTACCAAACAATTAAGGAATCATCTCATCTGTAATGAGTTTTATGGTCTCATTAACTTACGTTCTACCATGGATATTTATGTATACTATGTGTATCTATTTATATCAATAAATATGTATTCCTCAAAGGCACATAACTGGGTCTAAAGTATCATTGGTTCTTATGCAGTGCCTAACATATATTTGAAAATTAAAATTAATTTATTATATGTGTTGGACTCTTCATTAAAACAAGTGCAATAAAAAGGTACAAAATAGAAGAAAATATCATAGAAATGAGTGATTAATTTTAATTTATAAGATTCAGAAGGATTTTATGTAAAATTTAGTATTTGAGTTGCACATTAGAAGATGTCCACAATCAGGAAAGTGGGCAATAAGAATTTAAAAAGTGGTGTCTTACAAGCAGAGTTACTAAGTGTGATTGTACTGTATAGAATGAAAATTATCCATTAAAGTTTCCCAGTAACTTTTGTTACGTAAACACATAAATCAGGTGAGGATTTAAAAACCGTGATCTAGAGTTTGTTCTTAATTCATTGTCAGTAGGGTAGAGGGAATAGTTTTAGAGCAATAGAGGACGTGGTCTAGTTTTTTTTTTTTCCTAGAAAGTAAGCATTTCAAGACTTAAATGTTTTGTTTGTTGATTTCTTCTCTTTCAAATTTATTGTAACCTAACTGAAAGACGACTTGCATAAAAGTAACTCATGAATGTTTTAGGACACTTATCCAATAGATCTTTCCATAATAATGGACATGTTCTATATCTGTGATCTATTATACAGTGGCCACTAGATATGTGGTGATCAAACACTTTTAATTGGGGAATTGAACTTTCAATGTTATTTAATTTTAATTTACTTCCATTTGACTTTAACAGCCATATGACAAGTGACTGCATATTAGACAATATGGGGTTGGAAAGCTCTCCCAGGCAAGGTCTCAACAGGAAACAGATGGAATACTCAGGAAAATTGAAGAGGGTTTTATTTATGAGGAGAAGTTTTCCAAATGGGTGGGTACATTTAAGGGGACCATGAGAGAGTGCAATTAACTGTGCTTAGTTATATGGGATCAGTGATGAGATAGAATTCATGGAAGGATTCCTGGTCAAGATTATAAAGGTATAAACCTGGATCACTTTGAATTAGTACTTATAATATGCAGTAATAATTTTAATAAAACTTCATTGAATGAAGACACATTTAGAGCTGTCATTTTTTGCAAAGTCTTTCTTTCCTAGCTGTGTTTTGTTCTCTGATGAAGAATGTGAATACTTTCTCTGTGAAATGTTGATTCATGCCATGTTTTCTCAGTTCCTTCTCTATGACACTCCATCAAAGTCATCTGTTTTCTATTAGCAAAGTTTTGCTAACTTAATGACGGCTCCTGTCAAGGATTCCTTTAAGGGGCACCTCTCCACTGAGCACTTAGGACGTATGCAGGATGAGACCATTATCTGTGTTTATGTTTTAATATCCTGCCTTTTCCATCTCTCATCTCAGAACACAGAATTCTCCTTCAATACCAGCTCACTGCTTGATGATTTGTTAAGGCTCTGAAAACAAAAACAATGAAGGTTTTAAATGGGATGGGGCTATTTCTCCTTGCTTTATTTATTTTTATGCTATGCAAAAGGAATAAAGAGGCATAAAATGGCTCAAGTGAAGCCAAATAAATCTGGATAGGTAGAGCAAGAACCCAATAAAAAACTGGAGAGGAAAGAGAAGAAAAGTGTTGGTGGGGGAAGGTATGGTGGAAGACAAAAGGAAGAACGAAAGGAGAACTTTACACTTCCTGTAGAGTCAGGAGCTGTTTATTATTGTCTAAGGTGCAGAAATTCTTTGACCCAAAGAGATGTTTTAAACTAAGGTTAAGCTTTGGTTAGAAATTAGAAAATTATCTTTATAGTTTTTATTGAAGTTCTTCATGCTGTCACGTCCTGTCATCCTTTATTAAAGCTATGTATGCTCTGATGCTAGGTCTGAGAATGCTGACATCTTTTAGTTGTTTAGATGAATCGTATCACAGCCAACACAATAGAAATGTGTGTGTATGTGAGTGTAGGGAAGTGGTCTCTTTGTTCTACTCTTGGCCTTTTTTTGATGATCTCTGCTTTCATGAAGTGGAAGGAAATATATCTATGAACTAATAAAGCATTAATCTGGAGAATAAAGGTTTAGTTCTTCAGGAAAAACTAGAAACTATCTCATGGCCTGTTTTGTGTTTATACCATTCCCTCATCCAATCCCGAATTAACTCTCCATAATTCCCCATTACTAGTGTAGAGAATGCTGGCAGAAACCCTGAAGAATAGGGGCAGCTTTCCTCTGGGTATGTCACCAGTATTGCTTCAATATCTAGAATTTAATTTATGCAAGGCAAATGATCTAACTTTAATATCTCCTGTCTCTGCTTCCCCTTTCTGTCTTGTTCCTTCACTAGGCACAGTTTCAATGTGTATATATTCTTGTCCTTATAAATAAAATGTAGTAAAAACTCAGTGGTTCTCTATTATGTCTCCCAAAAGGTGGCAGTGAGAAAAATTTTGGTTATGATAGCTGAAAGTTGCTATTGGAATTTAGTAGACATGGATCCACAGTTGCTAACATGCGATGTTAGCAATCACAAAGGATAGTCTGTTTTTCACGCTTTAAATATTAACAGTGCTAACAGAGAAAATCTAGAACTGAGATTTAGGTGAGTATCAGCAATTCTAGCTCATAGAAGACTTCGATTGTGCCTTGAGGCTGAATGTTAAAATCTTCTCCAAGGTCTAGTATTATACCTCCCGGGCATACTGTGGCCCCCTAATTTATCTATCTTGTGTTTTGAATGATTATGTTCACTTATAAATTAGTTAACTCCATTCAGCATGTCCTATATATGTTACCATTGGGAGAAAAATGTTAAAATGTACTTACCCATATCAACATTGTAAAAGGATTTTAAGAGTGATGAGCATGCACAGAACCACAGTGAGTGAAACAGGAAATGTTATTGACACAAACAGAGGTGAGAGTTTACTTTTAGGCAGGGTTCTTCATGCATTCTTCAGGGAAATCACCTAAGAATAGAAAGGATTTTAGTTGGTGTTTTGTCAAGGGTACATTTTATATAAGAACTGATGGAAAGAGAGAAAAATAAGGAATATTGCTAATGTAAAGAGTAGTGCTTGAGAAGATGTGGCAGGAAGTAAAACTAAATAGGTAGGTTAAGGCAGAAAATAGATAGTTTTCAATTTCTTGTTAAAATTTTTCCATTTGAAGATATGAGTCTGTGTGTGAGTTTAGTGACAAGGACAATATTTGACATCTATCTAATGGTGTATATTTGCCTTAGTGTCCTTTTTAATGGGTATATTCTATAGGTTTCCTATGTTATCAGCTGTTAAACCTGCCATCCCGGTTTTTAAGGTCTCTTAAGAGGCCTTTTCAGTTTGTTAATTTAAAAACAGTATTTTCCTAGTGGTCAATCACATAATGATTTTTTTCCAATTTCTTTTATGTGAGATATCACTGAAAAAGTCTGATTAGATTCAATATGGTTGTCTCCCACAAAAATAATGTCGACCAACCTGACTCTTTATGTGCTAAAAGACTTAGGTTAAGGATATAACGGAGAGAAATGTTCTGGTCAAAGAATGAAAAGGTGTGGCACAAATGGTCTATAAAGAGCCAAAAACAGCATCCAGTTCTTACTTAAAACAATTTGTTCTCGGAATACTGTCAGCTAAAATTGTGGTCAACTCTTGCAAATGGTATGAATTTGCACTGCATATTTTATTTAGTGTTTAGCAAAACTCCAATATGGCTCTGCATAACTTACACAATACACCAAGAAAATGACTTCAGAAACTCCCACAGAAGTTGACAAATCGGGCATCTAATGCTTTTAAGTTAATTGCATGCTTAACAGTTAAAGAGTTGATTTGTTAAGAATGAAGATAGGAGTTTCATGGAGGCAGTGCTCTGTCTACTGCCACATTGAATTACAAGCAAGCCCTGTATTAGAAATATTACAGAAGTTTAAAGAAGAAAATAATGTGAGCTTTAATCACCATTCTACTTACTCTTAAGTGAAATGCTTATGAATCATATGCAATTTTATAGCAGTTCTAAAAACTATTGTTGAATTTTCAAGCTGTTATTTTCAGGATATTTATGAAGCAAATTGCTAAGTGATAAAGTGTAATTTGATACCATTGCTTATGTCATTTTTTGGTCTTTCTTTCAGGCCGGAAGAAAAGAAAGGAGTAGTACGCTGAATATTGCTATAGACAACATGTGCAAGAAAACACGAGACCTTCGCAGGCAGGTGAGAGGACAGAGAGACATAGAGGCTGAAATAAACTTACAAATAAACTTTTATTCACTGCCAAATCATTTATTTCTTGTTTCTGTTCTTTCCAAATTAACTTAGAACAAGAAATAACACTTAAATACCTCTAATGCTTTTGTGGAAAATGTAAAACAGAAAAAGAGGATGTGCCTTAATGTCATGCAGGATTTCATTTAGGCTCTGGATTTATGCTTATCAGTTGTGAGATCTTGGGCATTTATTTCATCTTTCTGAACTTACCTGAACCTATGAAATGGAATTAATAATATACCATAACACTTTGAGTATTAAGTAAAACGCATGATAGTAAGACTTGTAGAATGTTGGTAAATTGATTCTTATCACATTAAAAACTGATTATATTCGGGATGTTTCCAAATTGGATTTCTATTGAAGTAAATGCTGCTTTTTAACCTTAAATCATGGAGAACATGTGATTTTAAAGTCTGTCTGAATCCCAATTTCCCAACGTTATGGCCTTAATGTGAATTTTCTTTCTACTGTCAGTATTAGAATCATGGAATGTAAGAGTCGAAAGGGTCTTATTTCAGTTTTCTTATTCAGATGAGGAATTAGGCCAGTATGGTGAGGTGACTTGCCTAAATAGGAAGGCAAATGTGGTTTCTTTGAGTCTGACCTAAACTGAGACTCAGATACTCTTACTCTCTGAGTTGTTCACCCTTTTTACTGTATGATTTCTATTCTTTATCTTTAGGGTTTCAATCCCATCTGTTCCTCCTAGAACTTGAAAGAATTGTCCCTATGAACTATCAACAATTATATCTCTTATTATTATGTCTTCTATCTATATTGCTTTCAACAAAGGTATGCATAAAAAGCTAATCTACATTCATTCCTCCAAAGCTTCTTGAGTCATTATTTTTCTTTAAAAAAATCAGGAAAAAGCAGTTACATGTGTGTTGAATTACTAGATTTAGCAAATAAAAGCACAATATGCCCAGTCAAATTTGAATTTCAGATTAGCAACAAACATGTTTTAATATAATTATGTTCCAAATATTGCATGGGGCATACTGACATTAAAAATACAAGTAGTTTATCTGAAATTAAAATGTAACCAGGTGTCCTGTATTTATCTTTTAATCATAGTTGTTTTTCCACCTCGCTGCCATCAGTGAGATATAGAATTAGCATTGAGGATTACAAATACTGTCTTCATCAGAGTTACTTCTTCATCAGTTTGTAGAGTTCTCCTGAGATTTGGAAGTTTGAAAATTCTGTATGGCACCTGTCAAGGGTCAAGATCTCCTTTGCTTCAGTTTTCCACTAATGTCTAACAAATGCCATAAACAACAGCAACCATGATTCCATGTTATGATTTCAGGATTTGGCTAGGAATCAACAGGCCTTTTTCTGTACTTTTTCACTTGTGATTTCCCATATAGTAGTATTATAGGTGGGTAAATTAGATAGAAATTAATACACAGTCAGAGAGCAACTGGACTTAAGGACATCAAGGAAGACATCACAATTCAATTGTGGCTGGAGGCGTATCTGATAAAGGCAAGGCCTCAAGATAAAGTGACAATGGCCAGACTTATATACTTCCTAAGGATAAATGGAAACTTGAGATTATTCTGTAACTGGTACCATCTAGTCCATTAAGTCCAGGTATGCATCAAGTGCCCATGTGAGTGGCCAGGACATCTGGATCATCCCTTCTCAAAATTGTTGCTGTTTTAGGGATCATACATAACCAAGGTTAATCATGTTAGCCATGTGCCTTTGCTACATGCTCCACTTCCTTATTGGATCAATTTTAGCTAAATGGCTGTATCTGTAATCCTCCAGGTTGATTATAGTTTGACCCATATTGTACAGAGATTTTGACTTTGCTGTGTAAATTACCCTTGACAAATGGTCATGGTGGAAACTTATGCAGGACCTCTGCCATCTCTCAGGAGCTATTCCTACTCTAATAAATCTTTCCCACTCTTAACCTCTTTTGTCCTTTGGAATTCATTCTTCAATTTCAGGAAACGCGAACATAGCATATCTGACATCTAGCAGGTTGGGAGCTATATTTCTTATATTAGTAGTGACCAAGGTTGGGCTCAGACTAGGTGTTAGGCCCTTGTTATTTTTCCCATTCCCTCTTTTTTAGTGTATTATTTTTGAAAGTTTCTCCATGTGTCTTTCCCAGTAAGAAAACCTGGAAACCTGTATTTACTCATGATAGTTTACAGTGTCAAGAAATGAGAAATAGGGGTGGGGTAAGTGCCTGGCTGACAAGTACGAGGTTGTGAGTTCGATCCCTGGTAGAGAGAGAGAGAGAGAGAGAGAGAGAGAGGGAGAGAGAGGGAGAGAGAGAGAGACAGAGAGAGAGAGAGAGAGAGAGAGAGAGAGAGAGTTGCCATGCTTTCTTAATGCCTGAACCTAGAATCTTGTTTGGCTCCAAACCCAACTCCATATCAGAAAGAGCAAGGAATCTTTGGAGACATTCATGTTCTTCAGTGTTGGTGAGGTTAGTTGATATGATTCTTTCTCATTATTATCCCTTGATGCTACCCTTCAACTTCCTTTTCTATCCTGATGTTATACTTCTTGTAATAACACTAATTAGTTAAAATAGCAACATGAACTATCCTACCTTTTCTTATTCTTACAGAGTTTATTTAAAGGTTTGTTTAAGCATCTTAAATTTATTCTTTCTCACAAGAAGGAAAAAATTCTACCCTTAAAATATTTTTGGAGGATGTTTATTTCTTGCAGTAAAACTGATTTTATTGTTTATTTTCAGTAAAAAATAATCAGAGTATATCATCTTACTCATTCATCCATATTCCTTTCTTAACCTTGGGTTCTTCATCAGGGATGCAGAAACACTTTAACTTTTGTTGAAAAGAAATCACTGGACTTGCACTGTAAGAAATACAGAGATTGCTGAGAAATATATGAGGAAAACCAAACTATTCATTTTGGAGCCTTGAGACAGATTTTTCTAAGAGGTGACACAGCACTTATTTGTTTTAACTTTCTTGCTCTGACTTCCTTGCCTGTTTAGAGAATAAAGATGTAAGTCCTTGGTATGTGTTCTAGGTTTTCTAAAATGTGGCCCCACAATTCTCCCTATTATTTTTAATGTTCTTTCTCCTATAGCTTTATTTATCATTTCCTTCCTTTGACCATACCAACATATTCATCCATTCTCTGGCAAAAGTGTCTACTTACTGTTCATCAAAATTCCATCACCTAATTCTCAGTATGCTTGCTTCAGCATGCTTATGGAACATCTATGATACGTTCAGCTTAGTACCTTCTACACGTCCACCTCTCAAACTCTATTCACTAAGTTTAAGACTAATATAAATATTATTCCTCCATGATTCCTCTTCTACTTTCACCAGCTGCAATTTATTGTTTTCTTTCTGGAGCATTTGCAGTATATGCACTTCTATTATAATAGCTACCCTTACTCTCCTTATGTTTCACATTCTTTTTAAGTCTTCAAGTTTCTTTTTCCTTTAGCTTCCTGGTCCATAATTTATTTGAAAACTTTATATCTATTGAGATTCTCAATACAGGAAAGTTCTTAAACAGGGGCTACTTAATTAAAAATTAAAGCAATCAAATATATTCTCTTTCTATTGTCCCATGAATAGCAAACCATATATTTGATTTCACTAAAAGTAGGTTAAAATTTTATTTATGTGTATTAATAAAAATTGTTAGTGCCATAAAAGTCAAAGAAAACAAAATTCTTGTAAAAACATACAAAATAAAACAATTAATTCTTTAGGTTTTTATGTAGCTGAATTGCTATGTCTATCTTTTTTTTCCATGTTGGTAGTATAATACTCAGAAAAAGGATTAGGCTCTTGAAACTCCAAGTCATTGTCATTATCATCATCATCATCATCTTTGTTATCCAATCGTACTGCTTTCCCAAGTACCATTCTACTCACTTGACACATTAGGTATACATATAATTGTTGGTTGATTTAGTTACCATTGGTCATTTGAGCTTTGCAAATCATCTTTTGCTGTTTCACTTAAAGTTAAAATTCCATTGATGTACTCAGATATTAGTTTTCTAGTTCCCTGAGGATTATTCTCATTTGAAACACTTTTTCTGCTTTTCATTCTCTTTCTATCACAATTTTATTCCTTCTGTTCTCTTGTTTGGTAATTGTGATGGTGCTTTTGCACAGTTTTCACATAGGGCTTCTACTTTTAGGTTTCAATTGTAGAGCAATATATTATTTTATCTGAGGTCCCAAACCACTTATATCAGTGGGAAACAGAAAAATTGTTATTTCAAAGCCTTTTATTAAATTGTAGAGAGAAAAGATGAAAAGCCCCTCAGTTTGGTTTTGTTCTGACATCTTTTATATCTGACTGCAAACGGGTATTTATTGAAAATACATACTTCTAACTCCTATTGGTTTTCCAACAACTTAAGATTTTGGCACTATGACTTCTATTATTATTTGGAATATTAGATTCTTCTTTAACTTCTTTATGTTTCTAAGTGTAAGGGATATAACATACCATTGACCAGGACAATAATAAAGACATAAATAAGATAGAGGATATAGTACTATTATATGTGCAGATGACTGTGGAATGAATTGAAAAATGTCCTATATGGATGTACAAGAACTTTATAAAGAATGTTGCTTAGCTTACCACTAATCCTTCTGTATCGTGTCCCTATGTGCATATCTAGTTTCCTCGTAATAATTCCTCTTTCACAATTGGCATGATATCAGGCATAGTAGAATCATGGACAGTGTTTTTCTAAGCAGAAGTGTCATAATATGATTAGAAAACACTAGTTTATATAAAGTGTTGGAGTCTATTACCTGATGAACAACCAAAACTTAACATGAAACAAAGGTGCCTGTTCTACATTGGATTTCCATCAAAGTAGAATCTACAGGATCTTCTCAAGGTAGTTTATTTGAGAAGTGATACCCATGAACAAGTGTAAAAGAATGTGAAAAGTTAGATAGAGGAAAAATAAAAGATAGATGTTTGAGGTTGCTGCTATAGCAACAGGAAGTTGAGGATTTTGGTCACCTCAGTGTATTTGATCAATGGATGAAGGCTAGAGCTTTATCGAGTAGCTCCCATTACATTGGTTAATGGTTGCCTCCAGGGATGTAGACACTCCAAAACTTCCAAGATGTGTTTGTGCTTTGGATGAAATTTCACAGAAACTTAGAACAGTTCTCGAGATGGAATAACAAAAGAAGCATGACAAGTCTTCAAAGGACCTGTTCCCCACAGCTGAAGTCAAACTGTCAGCCAGAAGAAAAGTAAGGCACCAAAAACTGTCTAATGTAGCACATAATCATATATATAACTATGAAAGTAAAGGATCAGAAACCAACAAGTCAGAGACTAGTGAGAAAACTGTTTTGGCTGAATTAATAATGCTCTTGTCATTTAGATAGATTACTCTATTTTCCATGGAAAAAATACCTCCCTGTCTGTTCTGTGCTTACTTCTAACAGTTCCATGGATGTCTAACACATGTCACTGATTTCTGGCTATGTTCTTCTGTAATAGAACAAAATGCACAAAAGTTTACAATGTGAAAGTGTAGTTATTCATATCTCTATATTTTTACTTTGGTTATAAATCAATATGCTTTTTGAAAAGCACAAGGTAGTTGGCCTTTTTGGGTATATCAATGTCTATTATATAAAAACAATCCATCTTTAAAGATGTGTTTCAAGGTAGCTAACATGGCCTTGCACCTCTATGTCACAATCCAATTATTAGAAAAAGGAGTTTATATTCAGTTCTCACTGTTTCCCACTAACTTTTCAAACAATAGCAATAGGAACTCTGTTCCTACCTTTCCACTGAAACAGTTTTTATTAATCAATAAACTCTTAGTTTTTGAACCTAATTGAAGTCATTTTATAAAAATTTAAATTTTCTTTAAAATATAACCCTGAATTTCTCTCTCTCTCTCCCTCTCTCTCTCTCTCTCTCTTCCTTCTTCTTATCCCTTTTCTGTCAGTGTATCCCACTTTTCCATTATGTGATAGTTAATAATTTTCAATTCTCTAGGAGAACTATAATGGATAATACAATTCTATCTTGACACTTCTCACAGTGTTTCCTTGTTTTTAGTAGAAGAAATAGGAACCAATATTCAGGAATATTTGTTGATTCAAATGAAATAAAATACACAAAAAAGATTTAACTAATTACAAACATTATAATTTTGTTCGTGGGAAAGTACATTTGAAGAGTAATGACTCACATTTCTACAGAAGTTGTCTTTTAGTTGCTGGTCATTTGTTGTCTTTGTTTCTTGGCTATTATATCAGTCTTTTTAATTATACTGTCCCACTTGAATGACTATCATACTTGACAGTGTTTCCTAAGCTTCATTCTTTCATGTCTCTTCTCTATATGGTTCCATGCATTCCCTACTGAGTTCCCTCCTATGTGTAGATGCTCAATAGCTTATCTCTAGTGCAGACATCCTGTTCATGCTCCATGTACAGGTTTTAGTAACAGAAAGAAGAAGATAGAAGGAAGTGCTTGTCATTGAAAACAGTTCCTCTTCTGAGAATTTACTATTACTTCTGGGTCATGTAGCTGAAACCACACCATGCACTTCCCAGCTGCAGTCCTATCTTCCAGCTACTCGCCGAACTTCAGTGATCTACTCCTCATGGGCAGAAAACTGATTATTCATTCACATAACCTCTTCCCCTTGCTTTGCAAACTCTTGGCACACTGCACACTGTCCTAATAAGTGATCAGTTGACACTAATTTGTTTCTTTTAGTGGTCGGCCCTTTAGCACACTACGCAGACTCTTTTCTGGGGAATCTGCCTGGGACCATTTGAAATTGTTGTTAGCCAGAAAATTTCATAGCTCCTTTGAGCAAATGCTACCATCTTGGACAGATGTATTTGCTCCCAGAAATCTAAATTTATTATCTTATAATTATTATCAGAAGACAATGTTTTTTTAAAAATGCAACTCTCTATCATCTATTTCCTTTAAAAGGTATTACTAGTAATTCTTAGAAAATATCAAATTATGTTTTCTATTGGTTTAAAAATACCCTAAAATAAAATTTTCACAGAAAGTAAATCTTAATTTTTCCTATCTGATACTTACTTATCTTTTTGTTATTGTACAGAGGTTATTAAACTAAATGAGAAGGCTGATAGAAAAACCTTTGGGCCCATTCATAATAGTTGACATTGTAAATGAGACATTTCAGCTTATTGTTATCCTTAAAGCCATAATATCATAAATGCAAGGAATTAATTTTCCAATGCAGTTTTAAATCTCAAAGATGAAGGGAGAGATAAGAGAGGGGAGGGGATAGGGAAGTACAAAGTATTAAGATGTTTTATGCACATGTGCCAATTTCCAATGATGAATAGAATCATTATATATTATAAACATGTAAAAGTAAAAAATTTAAAAAAATTAGTAAAGAAAATATCTGCTAAGCAATTATCTAATTGCCATTTATAATCTTACATGTAATCTAATTTAAAAGAACAATTTGTAACAGAATGTTATAGCTGTTTAATAATTTAAGGTGTGAGAACAAGAACAATTAATGCAAACTGAGAAAATTGGACATCCAACTCATTTATTATTCTTCTTGCCCTATTAATTTGTTATCATCTGGTGCAATCGATGATCTGACTTGCTTTAATTACCATGAAGCCTGCAATTTAGCTAATCAAAATTTATCATCAGTTACTTCAGTAAGGTAGAAAACATTTTATAATTTTGTAATTATGAAAATACAAGATGTGCAATGTTAATTGTACACATGCATAAACATTATAATACTGTAATTTATTTGTGCAAAAAATGTAGTATTACTAGTTATAATCTAATTTATAGGCTAAGTACAGTTTAAGAAAAAATTAGTGACATTTGAGAGTGAGGAAATTATTGCAGATTTTATTCTGGATAATTTGTTTCTCTGACGTTTGTAAGAGACATTCTTACTCAGTGTTGACTATTAGGGCCTTACGCATTGTTTTAAAATTTATGAAAAGAAGTTTGTAATAGCTGTGATTGTAAGACTAGGAAACAATATGAACCTTTTCCTTAAAAACAAATCTTGATTTTTTTTAAAAATTTCTCTTCAGCTCCGCAAGGCTATTATTGATCATGTGTCAGACTCTTTCTTGGATACAACAGTCCCACTTTTGGTTCTCACTGAAGCTGCTAAGAATGGCCGGGAAAAGGAAATAAAAGAATATGCGGCAATATTTCATGAACATACCAACAGGCTTGTAGAGGTAAGTGTGCTACAACTGTAACCACTGTAAATCTAGGTGAAGGAAGCTACCATTTTCTATTTACTGCTGAATTGTATTCAAATGAAAACTTCTGACCATGTATTACAAATGCAACAGGGTTGAGCCTGGCTTATATGAAGGTGCATTTGTCAAATAGTATAAACCATCCTCTGTAGGCTTAAAACAGAAGCCATTTATTTAGAAAGAGCCATAAAATTATCCCTGCTCTTGTTTTATTTTTAGTGTATGTTTTCTTAGAGCTACCCAAAGAACTAGCTAAATAAAGGTACTTAGACTTACCATTTCAAATATTTCTTTCTGCCGGGGATTTAGCTCAGTGGCTTAAGCACCTGCCTGGCAAGCACGAGGTTGTGAGTTCGATCACTGGTACAAAAAAGAAAAATCTTTCTATTCTAATTTAAAAGTACAGAACACTCTTAGGTTGTGTGTGTGTGTGTGTGTGTGTGTGTGTTTAAATACTGTTCATAGCAATGTGATTTCTTCAGGTTGTCAAAACATTTAAGTATGCAACATGAAGACAGAACAAGAATGTAGGCTAGCTATATAAAGATACAAATAACACTTAAGTAAGTATGGTGGATTAGGCAAGAGATGATAAAATTATAGTTACCTATGTTTAGGACCTGAGGACATGGGATGACTCATGCTTTTGAAAGATGGATAGCAAAATGCTAAAAGATGCATGAAATCTTGAGAGGGTCCCAGGAGACAGATAATAGAACCCTTTGTATTATGGGCATCAATAACACAGCTACAGTATAAAAGCGAAACAGAATGGAAGAATTTTTAACACAAGTAATATAACAGTACTCACAAGAGCAAGAACCAGTGGTTAGGGTCTATTCCTTCAGTGCCTGTGTCATATTGGTAATTTTCTTGAGTGCCACACCTGAACTCTATAGTGCCAGACAAGAACTCTATAGTGAAATATGTTTTTATGGTCTATAAAATGCTTGTAAAGTTTGCAAGTAAAACTTATTACCACCTGAACCAGAAATAAATTGTATGCAACTTTTACTCTACAGAGGACTTTCTTAACATTTTTTAATCAATTGAGAAGGTTTCCAATGTAGGCTAACATTTGTACTGTAAACTATTGTTTTGAATTTCAGTATCCTCAACTAGAAAATGAAATGAATGGTTGAATGCATGAATAGTGAAATCATTTTGACCATAATGTCTGTATCCAGCTTTAAAATCTCATTGAAATCTCCCCAAAACTCTGTAAGATAGACCCAGTATTACAAATTTAATTGGTATTTTATGGAAGTAGAAGTACAAAATCAATTTGGTGCCGATTTCCAGATTAAAAATTTTTAATTTTTAATTGATTCAGTAATTTATTTATGCAGTTTTATTTCTTCCTTAATGTACACATTTTCAAATATTTGTTTACTGTATTCACAAGAAAATATCAAAAGTCCTAATCAATGGGAACATGTTGTGAGAGTCATCTAATTTAGCATAGTACCTGACACTTTTACTTTTTGTTAATAAAAGGTGTTTTTTTCACCTGTAGTCATATTGAATTATGAAAAAATATTTTGTGAAATATTCTTTTTTTTTTAATTTGAAAGAGAATAAAACAAAAGGGGGCAGTACAGAGCAGATCAGAACAGGACAACATTGGCAACACAGTACTTTACATTAAGTCAACTGGACATCAACAGTATCTAACACCATATCTCTTACTCTGCTATAGTTGAGCATAGTTTCAATTACAATAATATCAAACATAACGCAATAGTATTAAGCCATACATAGAGTGAAAGAATTCCAGGGCTTTCTGAACCGAATAACAGAAAATGATCAATGGGTACTATAATATCTCATTTTTGATAAAAAAGAAAAAAAATTGTTTGAACTATCACACATATTCAGAAGTCCTACCATGCTTTTTTTGTTCTACTACCATTGGTTCTATCTACCACATTGTGTCT
>PVJX010023723.1:0-28923 GCA_004027295.1 Dolichotis patagonum | reverse complement strand
GAACTGAAAACATCATACCACAGTGATATATGTGCACCCATGTTTATAGCAGCACAATTTGTAATAGCCAGATCTTGGAAACAACCTAAGTGCCCATCAACTGAGGAATAGATAAAAAAGTTGTGGCATTTTTATACAATGGAGTACTACTCAGCTATAAAGAATGATCACATCGAGATATTTATAAATAAATGGACACAACTTCAGACCATTCTCTTAAGTGAAATAAACCAAACTCACAAGGGTAAATACCATATAGTCTCCCTAATATGAGATTTGATAAGAGTATATAAGACTTTATGGTAAGCATGAGTCCCCATCTCATAGCTTTGAAGTCTTTCAAAGTTTTAAATCATCAGTTGGAATGGTTTTATCCTGTTTTGTTTGACTATATCATACTTGATGATATGAACAGCTGTTTTGAAGAAAACAAAACATTATGACAGCTATTGCTGATTTAATATCATCCTTCTTTGAAGTCCTACCATGCTTTTTTTGTTCTACTACCGTTGGTTCTATCACATTGTGTCTTATTGGAATTTGAGTATGTGTGATAGTTCAAACAAATTTTTTTCTTTTTATCAAAAATGAGATATTATAGTACCCATTGATCATTTTCTGTTATTTGGTTCAGAAAGCCCTGTAATTCTTTCACTCTATGCATGGCTTTATACTATTGTGTTATGTTTGATATTGTTGTATTTGAAACTATGCTCAACTATAGCAGAGTAAGAGATATGGTGTTAACTACTGTTGATGTCCAGTTGACTGAATGTAAAGTACTGTGTTGCCTATGTTGTCCTGTTCTGATCTGCTCTGTACTGCCCCCTTTTGTTTTATTCTCTTTCAAATAAAAAAAATAAAATAAAATAAAAAAAGAATAAGAGAGGGGCACATCCTCAGAGTGAAAAATTCCTGGACATAAGGGATTTCTGACCACTGAACATTGAGATGACAAAAGTTATTTAAATCTTGGAGGAGAGAGGGGTCAAAAGTTCCGTCTTTAGGCCATTGGCTTCCATCAAGTTTGTTAGCTTACCAAGCTACCTGGCAGTAAAAGATCAGCATTTTGGGTTTTATCATCTTCTGGAGACTGAGAACACCAAGGTCATGAACCAGGCACCGCAGAGGTATTTTTTTTAGGGGACAGGAAGAAGTATTCCCCATAGTGACCAAATTAGAGATGAGTCAACAGCTATAGCTAAATATAGCCTGGGTCACACTTTGCAAAAGAAGTCATCACCTGTTTTGAAAGTGTGACAGAGAAGGCCACAATATCTGTTCTCACCGGCTGAGACTGATAGCACGGCAGCAGGGAGTCCCAGAGGATGAGGGGGTAACAGCTGTGTCTCAGGGCATGAGGGCAGTAGCCCTGCCCAAGGAGCATGAGAGCTGTTATCTTTGTCCAAGGGACATGCAAGAGGTTTCCTGATGTCAGCCTACAGATTGCTGAGGCTGAGAGACTGAGAAACTGAGGCAGGAATCCCTAAACTGATAAGTGTCTCACCTGTGACAAATGAGGTGGATCAGTGTTGGGTGCAGGCTAGCAATAGCAAATGGTCTCTGAGGAAGGAAGGGTGGCTCATAGGCAGGGGAGCTGAAAACTGGGGGTAATCCCTGGGAGCCACACACACTGCCAATCTGTCATGCAGCACCAAATGCTAGGTTTTTCCAAGAGTCATCGTCCTTTCCTAACAACAAAAAGATGGGAATGAAAGGTTTCTGCCCTAGTATAAATGACTGAATATTATGGTGGTTGTCTAACATGGCAGAAGGCCAAAACAATGACAGTTTATCTCCCTGAGGACCACTTCCTCCTCCTTCCCCTTTGGCCCTGATTACAACTTCCTCTTTCCTTTCCCATACTTGTGAAGAAAATTCCAATCAGTTCTTCATGAGTCATCAACACCCACCCAAAACTCCACCTCTGACAAGAGGTCACATAACCTTCTGTCTGGTTCCTTTCTGGCCAGAAGAGGAGCCCAGCCCCACAAGCTGTACACTTTTCACATCCTCAATAAAGACCTCTTTTTCTTTTTGCCTCACTATTGCACTGGAAAACCCTAACACCAGGCACTTAGAATTTGGAGCGATGCTACCATGTACCACTAAAGAAAAGAATTGTGGGCTGCACCATCACCTAGTGGGGTGCTCATAGGACTCTGGTCAAGCAGAGCCAGGCTCACCCAATGGGGAAATCGTCCACCTCTTGGTGCTTTCCGAGGTCACTGTGATCCTGCTGGGTATCGAAGGTACCACAACCCCGATTGCTTTTTTGAAGGACATTTTATTTCCTTACATCAAAGAAAATGTGTGGGAGTATCTGCAGACACACTGGAAGGAGGAGGAGTTTCAGCAGAACATCTGAGGAAGTAGGCTGTGGAAGATGCCCACCTGGATTGTGCTGTTCCAATCCGTACATAGTCTGGGGTTGGGGCAGATGACCTTGAAGAGATGATTCAGACTGTTGTAAGCAATGTGCTCTGGCAGATGTTGTTGGACCACAGTGCTCAAAAAGCTTCAGGGCCACATAAGAGGGCTGCATTGACAGCTGGACACATGAGAGTTCTTTGCAGAAGTAGTTCCTGCAGTCAGAAAGTGGAAAGCAGCTGGAATGATGATGTATATCTATTCTTCAGGAAACATACAGGCACAGAAACATACAGGGCATTCTACAGAAGGAGATATTCCTGAGCTTTTTGATGATCACTTTGATGCCGAGATTGGACACAGAGTAGAGAGTGAGAGTTACCAAAAGATTGCTGATAATATTGGATGTACAACCAGCAATGTCTTGTTTCTGACAGATGTAACTTTAGAGGCCCATGCTGCTGAGGAAGCAGACATGTATGTAGCCGTGGTGGTGAGACCTGGCAATGTGGGGCTGACAGATGATGAGAAGACTTATTACCGGCTCATCACCTCCTTCAGTGAGTTCCACCTGCCTTCATCCACCTAGACAGGATTTCTGAGGACCTCTCAGTGCCTGGTTCTATTCTAATGGTAAAGGTGTTCCTGTGTATGTGCTCAAATTAATTTCTGTGGGCACACAGTGAAAAAAAAGTCTTCAGTTCATTGAAAATGAGACGTATTTAAAGATGCTTGATATGGAGACATTGTTTAACACCATAATTATCCCTTGAGAGCAAAGTGTACTTGATAGAAGGAATTGCTAACCTACAGATCAGATACATTAGTTTTATCAGGTCATTACCAAAATGAAAAGCCAGTTTTGAGATATCACTCAGAAGTCTTTTTTTAAACAGCAAATAGCATCAGAGACATTCCTAATAATAATTCATTATCCCTGTGTAATCATGAGTTACAAGGTTATAATAGCTGCATTTCATATTTGCCTCCCTGTATATAAATGAAAAAGTTGACCTGTTTCTGTTCAACTAGAGGGTTGATCAATCAAGTGTTTGTTATGTAAGAAGAGATTTGCTAATCACGTGGTTCACACAGTAGACATTTGTCTTCTCAATGAAAAGTGCACTGATTCAACAGCTAAAAGAGAAAGGTGATCCTTAATGTTTAATAGAACAGATCTAATCTTGCTGGTTATGGTAAAATTTCATAGATTTTACAGTTGCTTTTCTAACTATGTCTTAGCACAGTTTGAGAATGTATATTAATTGCTATTTACTATGTTTAAAAAATTTACTGAATTCAACATATAACACTAAAAAGAGCTCTAGTTCATAATATTTTTCTCTGAAATGGATGTGAGAAATGTAAATTTTGTAACAGCATTGGTTCATTGGGTCAGTTCTAACACAAATCCATGTTAGTTTCATGTTGTGATTAATAAAAGCATTTTCTTAAGTTTTATATGAAAAAAAGAAAAGAATCTTTTGAACTTTTTTTAGATAGAGTCTTGCTATGTAGTTCAGGCTGGCCTCAAACTCCCAGCAATCCTCCTGCCTCTGCCTCCTAAATGCTGGGATTACAGGCATGTGCCACCATGCCCAGCATCCTTGGGCTTTTCTAAAGATGTTATTATAAACAAACTTGTTTAAAAAATAAACAAACTTGTTTTTCACTCCCAAGACATTTTTTTAAAGACAGCATCTCACTAAATTGCCCAGAATGGGTCTAAATTTGAGATCCTTTTGCCTCTGTTTCTCAGAGTGCTGGGATTATAGGGATGCACCACAAATCTAAGGTAGGCCATAAAATTTAACTCTCCCTTAAAATTTATGTCATATAGTAGATCATCTATACTTTACTGTATTTCATCATTCTCTTTCAAAATGTATGCCTCCATTCATCACCCAATGGGACAGCATCTTGAAGCCAATGTAGGTAATGACATCATCAGAATTTATTAAGAGCTATGGACCCCTTGGTCAGCTTTTGCACTATGTTGAAAGGCTAGTCCCAGGAATTTTCATGGAATAATGAGAGAACATAAGTAGTTTTATTGAAGAAGAGCATTTGGAAGTAGTTGATGACTATAGCAATAAAACCACAGGAGATAGCACAAAGCCAGAAGGGGTCTTGCCAGCATATTCATTGATCCTGGAACTTGACAGATGGCATTCAGTGAAACCAATTTTAAGTTCCCTAAATGTAGAAGCCATACAGTGAAGAAATACTCCACTCCTCAGCACCCAGCATAGCAATTAGATAAGTAAACAGCTTTAAACTACAGCTTTGCTCATTCCTATACAAGATAACAAATATAGACAGTCATCTTTCCTTTCTTTGTGTGTGTGTCAGGGATTGAACTCATGACCTCACATTTGCTGGGCAGGTGCTTATGCCACTGAGCTAAACTCCTGGCCCACTCATTTATTTCTTGACTTGCTTGTTTCACATCATTTATTCAATACTATGTGCACAACTAAATTTTATTATAATTTCATTACACTCTAGTATTAAAACCTATTAGCTGGAATCAAAAGTTTAACTCTGGATGTCCCTTCCAATCACTGTCTTCACTCTTGATTTTGTTTTGAAGGTCACTTCTAAGCTTACTGAGATTACCATTAGGAATCTTGATCCATAGAAGTAGTGGATAGAGCTGTCTGCAGGCTTACTAGAGTGCATTAAGCAAGGGTTAGTCAGCATGAAGTCAGATAAAACAAAAATGTCCAACCAAGCAAAGAGAAAAAAATATCAGGATTGGAATGTAGTTCAGTAGTAGAGCACTTGTTTGGTGTATGTGAGGCTCTGGGTTAAATTCTCAAAATGACCATCACAAAAAATGATATTGTATAATTAGCAAATCAAATCAAAAGCAAAGCCAAGGTGCAAAGAACTCATGAGAGCTAAAACTGATTGTTATCCTTTCTGCTGAGAATAACCCTCTTATTGCATTGAGGCAATCGTTGTGCAAAAAGAGTCTCAATTGGTGTTTCTTAATCTTGGCTGCACATTGGAATTACCTGAGGAGCTTTTTTTTCAAATTTGAAAACAATTTATTGTATTTTGACTTTATAATATTCTCTATTAAGACAAAGAAAATTCAAAATACATATTTTTTACAAGATTAACATTTTAGGCAGGTTTTCTTTTAAAAACAAAATGAAACACCCCCCCCCAAACAACCAAAAAACAAATATTTTTTCTTCAATTCACAACTCTGGTTATGTTTCCTTATAAAACCTTTATATTTTATAAACTGTATACTGTTGGATTTTAACCAGTCATCTGGTTTAAGATGTGCAAATAAACAAAAAATATGAAAATAGTGTGTTATCAGACTTTTTTAAAAATATATCTAATAACAATCGCACTTGTTGCCCTGAACTGATGGGAGAGACATGCCAAATCCCCCTGCAGAAGTTCAGCACTGTGCAGTAACAGTTTTTTCCTGCTCCTTCATTTTCTTTCAACAAACAATGAACACTTTCCTTATAAATTATAAATTAAAATATTATTATAAAACGATCTATAGAACCATGTCATGCTGCAAGTACATGTCACATGTACTTCTAAAGTCCACACTTCGATCCGTATTCCAGTGGCTTCCTTAGACTAGAGCTCCCACACCGCCTGTTTCATCTTTCACAGACTACAGTGGCGATGGCCGGCTCCAGCAGAGCGGTCCTTTCCCAGGTGGAATTTCCACATTCACCACTGCATAAAAGGCCATGTTTCTTCATGTTCTCTGTTGCAGTAGTTGTCTTCATGTGTTGGGTGGAATTCATGTACATTACAAAAATGGCAAACATATCTTTCCATGAAATTATATACTTAGACATTTTCAGTTTAAAAATACTTGCTCATAAACATATGTTATGTAGGCAATCCTACTGCATATGAATAACAGAAGAGAAATAAATATATGCTGGTCAGCAGTGCTGGTTTAAGAAGCAGTACAGTATATTAAAATGCCTTATTTGGAGATTTAAATTTCCCTTGTTTCCCAGAAGTTGGGTTATTTGGTGTTGAGAGCCTGCACAAAGGAAGAGAACTTCTTGAAACCAGTGTCCTACACAGCTGTAACAGCTCAGTGGTGTATTCAGTCTCTGTTGGTGTTATTGGCTGCAAAAGCATGCAAATTTCCCATCTGGCTCAGGCCACTCTGAATGTGCGCATCGTGGATTTCTACATTATTCTGAAAGCAACTGATATTAGAAGCATCTATCGTACTCTTAATATCATTTAATGAGTCTGTGAGTGATTTGAACTCAAATGAATTCAGGTCTCCTCCCTCCGCTAGACACTTAATTTGCAGTAAAATAGCCGTAAACCTGGAGATTAAGTCTGTGAGATTTCCGTTTTCAACACAGGGCTGTCCCACGGAGGCATTGGCGAGCGGGACGATCTCTTGCGCCTCCTCTTCGCAGCGCCTGCGCAGGTCTGTGGGCTGATCTGCCGGCTGCAGCCCCTGATCCGGAGTAAGCTCATAACAGTACTGTTGAACTTTATGTAAAACTTTGTTTAGGTCCTTGTTCAGCTGTTCAAGCTCTAGAACAATTGTTGCATATCTCCGCTGAAATTCAATGCTAATGGGCATGGAATATGATTTCAGTTTTTCTGCTTCTGTGTTCATTTCCCTTAATTTCTTGATATGCTCCTTTTTAATCATGAGAATTTTTGATAATTTAGTCACTTGAATAAGGAATTCTACTGGAAAACCACCCAATGTTTCAGTGTCAGACCCAGAAATTTTACTTCTCCAAGGTGATTTTCCTAATAAAGGATCATTGTCTGTAATCGGTGACTAGAGAGGAGGAGTATAATGTAACCGTGGTGGGGTCATAAAAAATCGAGAAGGCCGCTGTTTCTGTCCAAAGGCAGCGATGGGCATTGTTTCATGAGGCTCATTACTAAGCACCTCATAGTCAGGGATGGTGTGAGTCCCAAGTCCTGTCCTATCGAAAGTTACTCCGTAAGTGGCATTAAGAGTATCCACAGCATCTATCTGTCCTGTGAACAGACCATCGTGTACGCCACACAGTCGTGCTGTAACTTTGGTTCCAATAACCAAGGGCAGAGGAATTTCATCTAGGAGAGCTTTGAATTGTGAAACATCTGCAACTTTCCTTTGTTGTAAGAGCCTTATTTTCTGCCATTTCTGTTTTAATGCTGATCTCTCTTCCTCAAAAAATGCAGAAGAACATCTCCGTGATTTTCCCATAAGCCGTCTGATTTTTCCCCACTTTACTCTTGTTAACTTTCTTGTTTTCAAATTAGGAAAAGATTCCTTCAGATATACACAGAAGTCATTATCACCTTCAAAAAGTGGTTTATCTATATTTGAATAGAAACACTCATATATGCACCATTTATGTGCTTTTGGAAGCTTGAGTAGGTCCCGTAATCTAAAACCAATCTTCTGTGAAGCTTTCTTATCTGGTGTTGACATTGTTGCTGTAAATTTCTGTGGAACCATTGCAACTCTCTGGTTTCTTTTAGGTGATTTTGTATTTATTTGTCTGTCATCTTCATCAGAAAAGAGTCGACTTCGTTTTGAATTTCTGAAAGGCATTTCAACAGCAGGGCTCGTATTCCTCCCTTTCCAAACAGGGGTTTTCTGTAAAGAACTATACTTTTCATTCCATGTGTTAGATAAGCTTCCCTCTTTTAAACTGACAAGAGCTTTTGCTGAAGAGCTCTCTTCAGGCAACTGGTCGAGCTCCACCCTACCTGAGGAGTTTTAAAGCTCCTGATGACCAGACCATACCCCTGTCAAATTTAATCAGAATCTTTGGGACTGAGTCACATATATCTTTTAAAATCTTCTCAGAGCCTGGTATAGTGACACATTCCTGAAATTCCAGTACTCAGGAGGCTGATACAGCAGGATCGTTGTGAGTTTGAGACCAGCCTGCACTACAAAGTGAGCTCAAAGCCAATCTAAACTGTATAGTGAGACCCTGTCTCAAAAAGACAAAAAAATAAAAAAATAAAACCTTCTCAGTTTAGGTTTTTACAAGTCTAATGCAGATGTTTGGCTACAGAGTGGCCAAGCAGAAAAATCAAACCTAAATCTAAGTCCTGAGTGAGTCTTCTTATTACCAACATGCCAAATAAGGAAGACCTTCAAGCCTACCACAGGGCAGAGAGGTGCAAGGAAAGAAGGGCATTCAGGTGCTCTAGGGATGCTGAGAAGCAACATTTAAGATGCATCTTGAAAGAGAAAGTGGTTGCTGGACAAAGAGAGTTATACAATTTAATTAAAAAGTAAGTAAACATCCAATATAGGACTGATAGATCTGGCCAACAGTGACCAGCCACCACTCCATTATAAAAGTGGATAAAAGACCCATTTCCATAAGAGCTAACCACAAGAACAAGAGAATACCCCCTGTAATGGACAGCCCCACTGCCAACCTCCTCCAGAGAAAGACACATTACACAGAAAATACAAGAACCCCCCACAGCTCTCAGCCCATGACTGAAACAATTCCTACACTCCCCTTTTAACTGTCGATAAAAACTCTGCTCAGCCCTGCTCTGCGTGCCTTGCCCTGGTCCACTGGATAAAGTGCCACTTCTGTTTCCTTTGATTAAAACTCCTCATGTTGACCTTGCAGTGTATGTTCTGGTTCTTGGTGTGGGTTTCAGTCGCTTTATCAAGGACTATGTAAAATATAAAAAATAAAAACTCAGTTATTTTAAGGTACATCCAAACTTAATACTCCCTGGTTTAAATGTTTGAAACTGTGTAAGTAATTAAAATGGAGGTTTTTTTTTGGGGGGGGGTCAAGAAAAGGAGGGTTTAGGAAGTTTAGATTTTTTTTTTCTTTTTGCTTCCTTGGAGATACCTCTGGTAATTTTCCTTTTGGGAGTTCTCATCTTCCCCCTTTTGGTTTTAAGTTGATCCTATTTATTTATTTATTTATTTATTTATTCTTTTTGTCTTTTTTTGAGACAGGATCTTGCTATGTAATTCAGACTGGCCTTGGGCTCACTTTGTAACCCAGGCTGGTCTTGAATTTGCAATGATCCTCCTGCCTCAGATTCCTGAGTGCTGGGATTACAGAAGTGCATACCACACCTAACAGTTGATCCTATTTAAAACAGCCAGCTTCAAACATTGTTCATTTTGATGCTCTCATTAGTTTTTATATTAATTTTAGACCCTCAGCTATTAACTATTTCTCTAAAATAGACTTTCTTCTTCTATACTCTTTTAGGAATTGTCTTCTCCATGCTATTGGATATTTTGGTTTTGCAATTGAGATATGCAACTCATGCACATCTTGTTTTCCCCTGGATTTTTTTCATCCACTCAGACCACAATTTTAATGAAAAATATCTGTATTTTTTTACAACTTCATCTAATCCATCTCACCAAAATCAACAAATCTCTCACTGTTCCAAATTCCAATGCCTGTGTTAACATTCCATCCCTATCCTCTTTCTAGTCAGTAACTTCCATCTTACCTTGGGTATCCATTTTATAATAATTATTTTAAAATACCATACATCTCTACATTAATCTCTTGTCCTATTCCATACCTAGCAACATTTCAAGGAGAGGGATACTTATCATGTGACAGAGCCTTGTATGCATTTACAGTATTCCTTGATATATTTAGAATAAATATATACAATCAGAAAAGAATGAAAAAATATTTTGTGAATTTAGAGCTTTCTATGCATCATGAGATTATTTTACACTAATGAAAGGCTGGATACTCAAGGTTTTCTCACATTTCTTACATTGGTAGTGTTTTTCTGTTGTATGGATTTTCTGGTGTTGAGTAAGAGATGAGCTCTGAAGGTTTTGTCACAATCATTGCATTTGTATGGTTTTTCTCCAGTACGAGTTCTCAGGAGCTTTGTAAGTGATGCGCTCTAACTGAAGGCTTCTCACATGCTTTACATTTACAAGGTCTCTCTCCAAAATTCTCTGAATTCTCAGAGAATTCTCAGAATTCGCTGTCTCAGAATTCTCTGATGTCTTATAAGAACTGAGCAGTCACTGAATGCTTTCCCACAATAATTACACTTGTAAGGTTTCTCCCCTGTGTGGGTACCTTGGTTTGAATAAGAACTGAGAAGTAACTAAATACTTTTCCACATTCACTACATTCATATGGATTTTCCCCTGTGTGAGTTCTCTGATGTTGAGTGAGGCCTGATTGCTCACTAAAGGCTTTCCCATACTCTACAACCATAAGGTTTTTCTCCAGTATGACCCTCTAGTGTTTAACAAGGGAAGAGGTGTCATTAAAAGCTTTGAAACATTCCTTACAGTTATGATTTTTCTCTAATATGTATTCTTTAATACCGAATGAGGTATGTACTTTGGTTGAAGGCCTTTCCACATTCACCGCACCCTTACGGCTTTTCCCCAGTGTGGATGACATGATGCTGAATAAGAACTGAATGGTGGTTGAAGGCTTTCCCACATTCATTACCCTTACATAGTTTCTCTCCAGTGTGAATCCTTCAGCGGTGAATAAGCAATGAGCTAGGACTGAAGGCTTTTCCACATACACTGCATTCATAGGGCTTCTCTTTAGTATGGATTCTCTGATGTAAGATAAAGACAGTAGTTTGTGGGAGTAGGACTTCCCACAAACTTTGCACTCCCAGAGCCTTTACACTGGGTGAAATTTCTGATGTTTAGTTGGGTTTGAACATTCTTTACTTCATGGTAAATCTTAATGAGGGTTTTCCTATGTTTAATCATGACATGCCTTAAACCTTTCTCCTGAGTTGCTTGATGCCATTCTAATGTGTTTTCACATTCCCAGGCTTCTAATAATTTGCATTGTCAGGAGTCATCCTTTTTGACCTCTGTTTTTGTCAGATCGTGGAGCAGAACTGTCTCACTGTTTGAATGTCTACTTTGCATGTTTTAATTTTGTAATTTGAACAACTATTTCCAAGATGTCAGTATGTAATTTGACAAGTAATGATTTCTTAGTGGTTTTTTGTTGTTGTTATTGTTGTTTTCCTTTTTTCCTTGGAATTCTGTATTGTTACTACCCTTTATTTTGTTTTGTTTTCTCTTTAAATAAAATTTTTTTAAAAAAGGAGTCATCCTTTTTAAGTCTTTCTATCAACAGTTCCTTTTCAGGTGATACCTCTTCACAAGCTTCCTGCTTTGAAAGGAACTCATTAGTTTCAAGCATAGATTTGGAATCTGAAATTGAAAAACACAAATGTTTAATTTTTTGTAGACAAAAAATTGCTAAAGTGACAGCAAAATAAAAAAATAACATCTACTGAAAATGTATTATGTGAATGTTCTCAAAAGGAGGCTCACAACAATGGCAAATGAATATATGTCAGAGACCAGTAGAGATGGAAGAATGGCTAAATTTACCACAATACAAGGTGAGATGATAAAGATGCTCTACATAAGAAAATGGAAAACTACAGCATAACCAAGAAGGAGGATAAACAGAAAAAGATCAAAATAAATATTAACATAAAAGAACTGAGGAAGCATGAAAAGATGAAAAATAGCTTAATTTTAAGCTTTGAGAAAGTTGTAGACAAAGAAAAATCATTTATAGCAATACCACCCAGAGACAAACACATTTGATCTTTTTCTTTCTTTTTTTTTTCTTTTGGTGCTGGGGATCAAACTCATGACCTCGCACTGGCCAGGCAAGCACTTATGCCACTGAGCTAAAACTCCAGCTTTGACCTTTTTCTTTTTCTTTCTCTCTTTTTCTGGTGGTACTAGGGATTGAACCCAGAGTTTCACATTGAGATACATCCCTAAGCTGTTCTTACTTTTGATTTTGAGACAGCGTCCCATTAAGTTGTCCAGTTTGGTCTCAAATTGGGGATCCTCTTGTCTCAGCCTCCAGAATGCTGGAATTATAGGCATGCACACCAAACTCTGCACCTATGACTTATTAAACAGTTATTGCTAGTCCTTTTTAAAAGGACATATGTATATCTGAATATAAAAGATGATAAAAGGCTCAATTAACCAAGAACATATAACAATTCTTCATGTGCATATACCCGTAAAAAGACTTTCAGGCTCAGGGTGTATCTCAGTGGTAGGTGGAAGCATATGCACTTAGGAGGCTGAGGCAGGAAGGAAGATTGCTGCAAGCTTGAGGTCAGCCGCAGCTACATCATGAGTTTAAAGCTAGCTTGAACTACAAAGCAAGACCTTGTCTCAAACAAACAAGTTAAAAGGAGAAATTGGCAAACCCAATGGTAACAATAGAAGTAGATGGGGAATATCAGCAAGGATCCAGAGGAGCTGAACACTATCAACCTACCTGACCTAATTAACATAATTTTTGCAGGTGCAGGTGAAGCATTCATCAAAATTACATTATCAACTGCAAAATAAACCTCAAATATTTATTTATGTTTTATTTTCTTTTGGACAGGGTCTTGCTATGTAGTTAAGGTAGGTCTTGAACTCACTATGTAGCCCAGGCCGGCCGCAAACTCATGGAAATTTTTTTGCCTCAGCCTCCCAAGTGCACACATTACAGGTGTGCACTACCACACCTGGCTCAAATATTTAAAAGAACTAAAATCTTACAAATATTTCTGACCACAACAGAATCAAATGACAGTCAAAAGTAGAAACTTATTTCAAATTCACCCAACCATTAGAAATTTATAAATAACCCAAGAGCCAAGAAGAAAGTCACAAGTGAAAATATAAATGATTCTGGGCTGAATGGAAATGAAAACATCACATATCAAAATTGTGGGTCTGGGGATGTAGCTCAGTAACACAGCACCTGCCTGGCAAGTACAGGGCCCTGGGTTAGATTCCTGGTACAAAAAAATTGTAGGATGCAGCTAATTTAATACTTAGAAGGAAATGTATAGCATTCAATATTCATGTTACAGGAGAAAAATCTTATATCAATGATCAAGTTTATACTTTAAGAAACTAAAGAAAAGAGAAAATTGAATACAAAGTTATCAAAGCAGAAAAATAATAAAATTAAAACAGCAATAAAATCAAAAGCTGATTATTTGAAAAGATCAATAGAATTGTTAAACCTCTAGGAAGATCAACAAAGATAAAAGCATAATCAGCACAAGGGATGGAAGACTCACTCAAAAAAACAAAACAATGGCGGCCACCCAGGGAGACAACCAGCCAGCATCCCCCAAGATCCACACCATGTTGGAATTTAGGGTTCTTGGAAACCAAGCAACCCCCTCGCCTCCCTGGTAAGCAACCGTGAGCCTACTGGTGCACAGGCTGAGAATCAAATATCCCATCCCCCTTCTCTCGTTAGCAAATGGGAGCAGGAGGTCTGAGTATTTCTTAGGAGGTTGACCATATGTAATACAGCAAATAGGGAGGATTTCCTTCCCTTCCTTCTACCATCTCTTTGAAGGCAAATATTGTTATCACTGTTTTGCTTTGTTCTGATTAATTGTATTGCTCTATTCAATATTCTGTTTTGATAAGTTCTATAATGTTCTGTATTTGGTTTGATTTTACTATACCTGATTGAAAGAACAACTATTGTAAAAATAACAAGATATACTATAGCACCTATTACTGTTACCCCGGTAACCTGTTGTGACGTTCTGTACCGATTTCACTACACTGTCTCAATTGGCTTTGTTCTGTCTTGTTCTGTTGTATTTTACTACCTTCAAAATAATAAAAAAAAAAAATTTAAATAACAAAACCCCTCTCCCTTTCCAAAACTCACTCAAAAAGAAATAGAATTGGATATTTTGTCTCCCCACAGTTCATATGCTAAAATCAACTCCCAAGATGATGGTATCAGAAGGTGGGGGTCTTGAGAGATGATTAGGTCATAAGGCTAAACCCTCATAAATGGGATTAATTCCCTTATAAAAGAGGCCCCAGAGAGGTCTCTATTGAAACCACAATAAGAAGGCACACTCTACCAACCACAAAGCAGTTCCTCATCAAACACTGAATTTGCCCGCATCTCAATCTTAGAATTCTGTTTCTAAGATTTCTAAGAATTCTGTTTATAAGAAATAAATCTCTGTTGTTTATAAACCACGTGGGTTATGAAATTTTGTTGTATCAGCCTAAAGTAAACCACTCATGTAATAGTGAGGTGCTTACATTACAAAATGAGACCTCAAAACACCAGGTTCCCACAATTCTCCACCTATATATGCATGGCCAGACTCCCGGGGACAGAATCTAGCTGTTCCACTTTATATGGGTGAAGTACATTTCTTTATCTTTGACTGTCATCAGTTCGTAAAATAATATACACAGTCAATGCTTGGTAATCCTGGGAGGTAGCAAACAGTCTAGAAGAAGTGTTTTTTTAATTTGAAGGTTAAACCTTCATTTGCATGTGAATTATAAAATTACTAAAGACTAGTCTGTATTAGGGGACATAGTAATGAAAGCTAACATTTATAAATATTTACTTTCATGTGCTAGCTCCTTTAAATAAGCTATAATAACCATGTGAGGTAAGGGTTAAGTATGAGTGTAAGGGTCAGGTGTAAGGGTCAGATCTGGGCTTTAGACCAAGTAGTCTGACTCATAATGATACTTGTCTGCTGTTTAGAATATTACTGAATAAACTTAATATAAATTAACCACTGAATGACAATAAAATATTAATAATTATAAGCGAGGTATCTCTTAGATGTGTAACTTATAATGACTCCATGTATATTGAGGTTTTTTTTCTTGAGACAGGGTCTTGCTATGTAATGCAGGCAGGCCTTAAACTCACTTTACAGCAACCCTCCACTACCTAATAAGCCCTGTTTCAAAAAAAAAACCAGAATATTTTGTGGAAAAGTCAGTCAATAGTCTAGAATGGTTAAAAGGATAGGATTTAGAACCAGACATACCTGGGCTCAAAACAGAGATCAAGTATTTGAAGATTCTGAGGACACTGTCATGAACCTGTTTCCATTCTCTGTTTTCTCTCTATTCTTACCTATCTATAAACAATCTATTTCTCCTATCTTTAAAATAAAACAATCTGGGTGTGGTGGTGCACACCTGTATTCTCTGCACTCAGGAGGCTGAGGCAAGAGGATCACCATGAGTTTGAAGCCAACCTGGGCTTCACAGTGGGTTTGATGCCAGCCTGAACTGCATAGCGGGATGCTGTCTCAAAAAATAATGAATTAATTAATTAATTAATTAATTAAAACAAAATAGCTCGTCATGAAGACACATACCTGTAATACCAGCATTTTGGGAGGCTGAGGCAAGAGGATCACAAACTCAAGCTCACCCTGGGAAACTTAGTGATTTTATAAGACTCTTGTTTCAAAATACAAAAGGGTTGGAGACATAGCTCACTGTAAATAACCTGGTTTTAGTCCCCAGTAGTGAAAGAAAATGCTAGAGGTATACTTCAGTGGTACAGAAAAGTCCTAGTTTTGATTCCTAGCATAAAAAGAAAAACAACACAAAACAACAGGAGGCTAAGGCAGGAGGATTGCTGTAAATTCAACTTTAGCCTGGACTATGAAGGGAGTTCAAGGCCAACCTGAACTACATAGTGAAACCCTGTCTCAAAAAGACAAAAAAAGAGCACAAAACAAAACAAAGAAAACCCTCATTGGTCTTGTCTTACCATTCCTTCCAGCTATCACCCAACTGCTTTCTTTTCATTTAAATTAAAACTCTCCAAAATATCATCTGTAGCTTAAATTTCTCTCCTTTCATTTTCTTCTGAACCCTTGACCATCCTACTACTCCATGAAATTGCAACTGGCAGTCACCAATGATCTTCCAGTCTTCAACTCCAGTGCTCAATTCCTAGGCTTTCTCATTATTGACTCAGCAGCTTTTTTTCAGTACTGGAAACTGAATTTAGGGATGTTGCATTGAACTATATCCCAGTCTTTTTTTTGAGATGGGGTCTTGCTAAGTCACTAAACTGCCTACATTAAGCCCAAATTTGGGGTTCTTTTGACTCAGCCTCCCAGGGTGCTGAGATTTACTAGTATGCACCATCATGCCTGACTATCAGCAGTGTAACACAGCTGATTTAGCACTCCTTTTTCCAAGCAACTCCTTCTTTCACTGTTTACCAGGATATTACACTCTGGCTTTCTCTCCACCTCACTTCAGTGATCATATCTTCTCAGTCTCCTTTATATCCTATACCATTAATTGGTGAAGCTATAACAATAACAAGATTTTATCTTTTTCTATACTCATCATTTTAGGGATCATAGATTCATAGTTTTAAACACTGTCCCTGTAAATTACTTCCAAATTCAAATCTCCAGCCTGGACTCTCCTCAGAGCCTCAAGTTCTGAAGGAAAAACTACTTTGGTTTAGCTCACTAGGTAGGATTTCCTTGGATCTCAGAAATAAGACAAAAGAAAAAAAAATAGATGTGCTATGCCAAGATAAGATTTCAGAACAGGGGCCCGGCATGATGGCACATGCCTATAATCTCAGCACTCAAAAGGCTGGAGAAGAGGATCATCACTGGGTTATATAGTGAGTTCAAGGCCAGCCTGAACTACATAATGAGACCCTGTGCCCCCTACACACACACACACACACACACACACAAAGAGGGAACTCAAACTCACATGGAAATCAACAAGAAGGAGTTCAACAAAAAAAATTTTTAAAAGAAGGAGTTCAGCAGTAGGTTCCACTTTTTCTATACTCTGTTTTAGGGGCAGAGAAGCATCAGCAGCCATGGCTGGAAGGAACAGAAAATAAAATGAAGGAGGTAAACTCACCCTTCCATTTCCACATTCACTAGAACAAAAGATCTCACAGGGAAGTTGAATAATATACACACTATCTACTCTATTTGACTCAAAAAACACAGATGGAGATAGAGTGAGACAACAGAGCAAAATCATTTTGATCAAATAAGTATACTCAGCCCGATATGATGGTGTACATTTATAATCCTAGCTACTCAGAAAGGTAAAGCAGGAGGATCAGTAGTCTGAGGTCACTCTAGGCAATTTAGTGAGATCCTGTCTCAAAGTAAAACTTTAAAAAGGGTGGGGATGTAGCTCAATGTTCCTTGAGTTCAATCCCCAGTATTGAAAAAAATTTTTTTAAGTTAAACTTGCAGAATTCTTCAAAAAACTAGGACTAGAGGTTCCATTCCACCCAGCTATTCCCCTTCATGGTATCTTCCTAAAAGAATTAAAAGCATTTAAAAAAGAATTAAAAGCATTATACCACAGCAATACATCCACACCCATGTTTATAACAGTACAGTTTGTAATACGTAATCTTGGAAACAGCCCAAATGTCCACCAACTGATGAATGAATAAAGATGTGGTTTTCGCTTTTTTGTGGGTGGGTATTGGGAATCAAACTTAGGACCTTGCACTTGCCAGGTAGGTGATGTGCCACTGAACTACATCTGCAACCCTAGCTTTTGATTTTTGAGACAGGGTATCACTCTATAATTCAGGCTGGTCTTAAACTCACTACTTAGCCCAGGCTGGCCATCCTCCTGCCTCAGTCTCCCCAGTGCTGGGACTACAGGTGTGCAACACCATGCCTGGCTAAAATATGGAGGTTTTTTTTAATACAATGGAATAGTACTCTGCCATAACAAAGAAAAAACTTGAGACATTTCTAGCTAAGTGAGTGCACCTTGAGACCATACTCTTCAGTGAAATAAATCAGAAACAGATAAATATGGCACTGTTTCTCTGGTATGAGAAACCAAAACTGTAAATAAGGACCAAAATGTATAAGAGATACTGTGAGATAGGAAGAAAATATTCAAATGGGAAGGGGCACTATCGAGGTGGGTAGGGGAAAGGAAGAGAAAAGAAAAATTTGAAAAAAGAAGGAAAAATGGAAATAAAGCTTTTATAAATAAAGAGAGGAAGAGAGGTTGAAAGGAGGTTAGGGAAATGGGAAAAATAAAGAACCCAGTTATATCATGTACAGGTACAAATTCCCTATGATGAATGTAATTATTATGTATACCTAAAATGTACCAATAGACTTAATTTTAAAAAGTTCACAGATCTGAAGCACATCAACCTTTTGGACTAGTCTATTAGGGGTAGAAAAGTGTTACCTGCGTTTTCCATAAAAGTAAACATGATGTAATATTTTACTTTCAACAGTTTTACAGATCAACTGGATGAGCACAGCAGTATGGAAAAAGGGACATGGGACCAGAGAAAAGACTACAGGAGCCTGCTTGTGATTTCTCAACATTGCACTGTCTATCCCAGGCCTTCTTCAGAGAGGTGTCTGCTGCTTTTCTATTATTTGAGGGGCCCCTAAAAGTTTCATTCTCACTGAGGGTATGAGAATTATTGCAGTGTGTGTCTAAATAAAAAGACATGTATTACAGTAAAAGAAATACTGCCATTAATGTCTCAAAATACCTCGTCTGGCTTAGAACTTATCGGGTCCTGACCTAGATCTCTGATCTCCCAAACGAGTGTATGGTGCAGGTTAAATAGAGACAACTGCATGATTTTTTAGGACTCTAGGAGGGTCAAAACCCTTAGGTTGAGCTTGAGACTCTGAGCTAAGACAAAACTTCTCTGAATCAGCCCACTTTTAATAGGTTCAACAGCACGGGGCAGGGAAACTGAGGAAAGCTCAGGCAATGGTCAGGACCTTGGGAGTCACTTCAAGGACATCTCCAAGTAATGAATCAAGTCAATTCAATAGAACTGTCTTATCATGAAAACATGGTAGGAGTGAGACTGTAGGAATAATTCCTGCAGTTGCAGAATCTATCTTGTTAATTGGGGTTTGAGCCAAGTGTCTGCAGCTGTGGCCTTATCTTGCCCTTTGAGGTATCTCTGGCTTCACAGGCCACTACAGGCCTTAGCCAAGACCAATGATTCATAGAGGTTCACTATGAATCAGCTCCCGTCACCAGGCAAGGGGCTGAGGCCTAGGACAGACTCACAGGTAAACATAGAAAGCCAATTAGTAAAATTTAAATCCTGCTCAGAGCCACTTCATAGTGGTCTCCAACAGAACTCACCCCATTGTTCTCACCACTTTCTGTAGCAACTTTCACGAGTGTCTTTAGTTAAATTGTCGTGGCTGCCTCAATGCCTTGAATCAATTTATAATGTTTACCTTTCAGAGTCATTTGTACCTTGTGGAAGAGCTACAGGCCACATGGACCAGATTCAGTAAAAGTTGGATGAGGACACATCATCAAATTTTTACGAACCTTTCGCTGAAGAAAAAGATTTGTGCTGGTATTGTTCAGACAACTGAATGCAGATGTCTTGTGCTCTAGGTGAATGATCTGGAGATGACAATTGTCTTAGTTACATTTTACTTGTCACTGAGACAAAAATACCTGATGCCTAAAGTTAAGGAAGGAAAGGTTTATTTCTTACAGTTCTTGGAGGTTTCAGTCCATATTCAGTTGGCTTCAAGGCAGCATGGCAGGGCAGCCATTCATGGTCACTGCAAACAGCAAGGCACTAACCAGCAAGAGAGAGAGACACACACCTTCTTCCTGCTGTTACATCATATCCTAGTTCCACCCCTAGGTGAGTGTAGCACTCACACCACCAATCCAAGTGCTAGACAATGAACCAATCACAAATGCATAATTGCAGGAGGCTTGGGGGCCATTGGCATAAACCATGACAACAATGCATAATGTATGTATCATTGTTGCCCCCTGACTGACATGGTTTTTTTCTTCTTTTTCTTTCTTTTTATCCTCGAAATAAAATGGATTTGGAAAAAAATTTTATGAACCTAACTTTCAATTAGATGGCACTGGGCATCAGCATTCACTATATTTTTTTTTATCATACCTTGTAAGGACATTCATCAAAAAGGACTTCTAGAACTGCTTCAGAAAGCAGCAAGAGCAGGGCATGGTGGTATATGCCTGTAGTCCCAGCATTGGGAAGCTGAGGCAGGAGGATCTCCATGAGTAAGAGGCCAGCCTGGGCTACACAGACTTCAGGGTCAGCCTGAACTATATAGCCAGACCCTGTCTCAAACAAACAAAGGCAGCAAGAACTATGGGCCAGCTATAGTGATGTACACCTTTAATCCCAGCACTCAGGAGGCTGAGGAGGGAGTTTGAAGCCAGATTGGGCTACATGATGCATTTAAGACCAATCTGAATTACATAGAGAAACCCTGTCTCAAAAAAAAAAAAAGTGGCAAGAACGATGAGATAAGTGTAGTGTGTTTAAAGGAAGGGGAAGTATTTTGAGGGAGCTTAATGGAGATGTGTCTTATACTGTAATATATTTTATTTATGTATTTATTTTCGGTACCAGGGATTGAACTCATAACCTCACACTTGCCAGGCAGGCACTTGTGCCGCTAAGCTAAATTCCTGGCCCTGCTGTAACACATTTTAATTTACACATTCACTGTACCTTTTGATCACTCCTTGGTCCCACTTCTTCCCACTTGCAACTTCCTATTTCCCTAGTTTTCTTCCCTAGTCTTACTTTCTTACCTTCTTACCTTCCTACCTTTACGGTCACAGAATTCATGCTCAGCTTCTCCTCCTGTCCTGCTATTGCTAACTTCCTCAGAGTTTACTGCTTCAGATGAGATGAGCATGGACTTTTCTGGAACACATACCCTGCTGCTTTCTGTAAATCATCCACCTTCGATAGGAAACTCTGAAGAGAAATTCTGCGGTCAGGTTAGTCTTTCTGTAGAACTGATCACTGTTTCCCTGGGACATCTCCCTCTATCTCCACTACAAACGGGTTTGTGCCTTTGTTTTTTAAGTTGTAGGCCTTGAAAAGTAACTATAGTTTGTTTGAGGCCTTTATTATACTAAGAACTGAAGGCCTACAGGACTGACATGCACTGCATTCTCCGCGACGCCCTCTAGCCACAGGCGACACCCAGAATCCTCTGCTCGCAGCCTCGGTTCCCGGAAGTCTTAGCGGCAGCCCGGGCCGCGTTGCTGGGCGCTAGGAAGGGGTGTGGAAGGAGGGAGACTCCCCCTCCTAGTGTGGCCCATTGTCGGGTAGAATAAAGACCAGGCACTGCCCATCCCTGTCCCTGGGGACAGGACCTGGACGCCTGGGTGAGGCTAGGCTGGAGCGTTGGGGTCGTTAGTCCCGCCGAGCGGGGAGACCCAAGGGCTGCAGTCTCAAACCCCGCGTGAAGTGTGCACACTGGAAGGACGAAAGAACTCCAGTTCCCAGAGGGCTTGGGGACATCAGCGCCATCTTCTGGGACGTCTGCAGAATGAGAAGTGGACTGTGTGACTTCGCAATCAGTTTAACAATGGAGAGGAAACCTCAACTGAAAGATATAAAACGCTGTCACTAAAGCTCTTCAAGTGATTTTATTGTATGATTTTTTGAACTGAACCCAGAATCTTCATTCATTCATTCATTCATTCATTCTTGTATGTTTTGAGAATCTTGCTTACTATGTAGTTTAGGTGGGCCTTGCACTCATTATGTAGCCTATGCCGGCCTCGAATTCTCAGTGACCTTATCTAATCTTGCCCTTCTTCAGTTCATGCTCTTTAAAGTAGCCAGAGTGAGCATTTAAAAATTAAGCCTGAGGGAAAAGACTCAGTGGTTGTCTTAATTACTTTTCGGTTGCTAAGACAAAATACCTGACACCCAAGGTTAAAGGAGGAAAGGTTTATTTAGCTCACAGTCTGTAGAGGTTTTAGTCCATAATCAGCTGGGTCCAAGGCAGGGTGGCACATGGCAGAGGGGCAACAGTTCATGGTGGCAGAAGACACCAGAAGCAACAGGAGAAAGACAAACCTCTTTCTGTCCCTTATATTGTATTCAAACTAACACTCACACCCTTAATCCCATCACTGGACCATGAATCAATCACAGACTCTAGATTCAGACATCTGTCCCCAAGACTCAACGACCACTCTGGTGGGGAGATCCAGATACAAACCATTAACAGTGGTAAAGTAGTTATATAGTATTCAGGAGGCCCTAGATTGAACCCCAGTGCAGCAAGAAGAAATTAATAGAAATTAAATCTGTCAGCCAGGCACAATGATTACACACCTGTAATCTCAGCCGCTCAGGAAGTTGCGGCAGGAGGACCACAATTTTTTTTTTTTTTTTTTTTTTTTTTTTTTTTTTGGTACCAGGGATCAAACTCACAACCTTGTGCTTGCCAGACAGGTACGTAAACCACTGAGCTAAATCCCTAGCTTCAATCATATTTCTGAAATCAGCCTGAGAAATGTAATAGACCCTGCCTCAAAATAAAAAGTGCTGGGAACCTAGCTCAGTTGTAGGGGTGCCCTGCTGGATTTCATCCCCAGTACAGTTAATTAATTAATTAATTAATTTAATTGCTTGATAGCACTTTTTTCAGGACCTTTCAGTAGCTTTTTTTAAGCTTTTAAGACCCTACTTTATCTGGGTTTACCAACCCTAAATTATGTGTTGCTGTCAATTTGTCTCTGTACTCATAATACAAGCTTTATAGTATCTATAGTGTCTCATGCATATCAAACTTTTGTTTTCCCATGATACATGCCTCCCCTCAACATCCACTAGTCATCCTTTAAATTTTAGTTTAAATGTTACTTCAGAGAAGCATGACCACCCTCCCACTAACTTAATTATTTCACAGAACCCTGTAATTTCTGTAGAATTACTAATGTAATTATACATATATATTTGCTACATCTATTTACATCTTCTCCACTTGACTATAAATTTCATAGGATCAGCAACTATTCTTATTTTGTGCATCACTGGACCAAGTGCCAAGCCCATAAACTGACAAAACTGAGAAGTTGAGCAATGAGCAAAAACCATTCCACAATTATTATTCTCAGATTTGGCAAAGGCATGGCATTATTTGGCAGTTTTTTATATATCCATTGTGAGGAACCACCCCAATGACTCTCCTTGACTCTCCTTGAAAATAAGAGCAACTATCTCCATTTTGGATAAACTTGGCCCTATCTCTATGTATTGATATGTACAAAGCTGGCTAGGCTATTTCTTTGTCCCTTCAATTGGCTTTAAGCAATGTAAATAGGGCAGCTGAGGAGCTGATGTACAAGCTCTGAAGCAACATGACAGGTCATTATTACCCTGTCCAGTGACTCCCCAAATACATGGTTGAGCTGGGCAGGATGGAGAGCCATGTACCACACTGTTGGCTGGGACCAAGCCTTGAGAAAGAGGCTATGACTTCCCAGGGTTAAGAGGGTTGTACATCATAACTGAAGCACCAACCTCAAATTATTAGATACTACCTCAGATGTGTTAAGCACATTACTCTCTGCATTTCTTGCCCTCTACATATTGCAGAGGTGATCTCAGGACTCCTACCTAGCCCAGCTCATGGCAGTCATGGTAGTCACATACTTCCCACCACTCTCACTATTAGTCATCCCTGAGCCACTCCCCTCATGGAGAATTAATAAAACCCAGGTTGGGCTCTGGGTCATGGCCTTTGTTCTAATGAACCACCATTGTGACTGGACTTAGGAGACTATCTTGGTTACTTCTCATTGCTGAGACAAAATACCTGATGCCCAACATGAAGGAAGGAAGGGTTTATTTCTTATAGTTTTTGGAGGTTCTTGTGCATACTCAGCTGGTTCCAAGGCAGAGTGGTGTAGCTGAGGGGCAGCTATTCATGGTGGCCTCAAGCAACAAGGGCAAAAGAGAGAAAGTTTTCCTCCCCGCTCTTACATTGTATGTTGGCTCCATCCCTGGGTAAACGCAGCACTCATACCAACAATACCAGTGCTAGACAATGAACCAATCACAAATGCTAGATTCAGCCCTGTCCATGATTGCATGAGGCTTGGGGGAGCCATCCAAACTCAAACCAGAACATACTCCCCTTGGTTCCCCATAACTGTATGTATGTCTTAGTGTTTTTATTCTTGCATGGGTTGCACTGTAAGTGGTAGATTAGAATTAACTCACTAGAATCCCAATAACTTTTCCTTGGGACTACAAATATAAACTTTCCTGGACTGCGACAAGGATGGGAAAGGGTTCTCTATAATCCATGGTTATCTCTTTTTACACATGGTTGTCTACTGATTCCATTTATTAATCACATACAACTCTGAAGCTGTCCCATCACCACACCCCTTTCTTAGTCTATGAATTCACAGAAAAATATTATTCAATTCTGAAGGTGTAGAGAATCTGAAATAATTTGGGAGGTGGAAGGAAGACAGACTATTTTCAGGTTGTTTCTGTAGGTGTGTTTTAACTATGCCTCATGGTAGATTATAGTATTGTCCAAAAATCTTTGTTGATTCTCCTTTCAGAAGGATCATCCGTCCTTTCCCAGGTGAGAAGGATGCATCATCTTTTCATATTCTTGCCCCCCCAAATGTATAACTTTGTTGTGATGTATATTTTGGCATGCTATGATTCCTGTGGACCTAAGTACACTGGTATTATAACCAGTGTGAATTTTTCTTTGGGGGCTGATGCTGGGGGTTGAATGCATGGCCTTGAGCCTAGAGCTAACTCCATTTAGAAATTTCTTTCATAATACAAGCTGTCACTGGGCCAACCAGCTCGCTGATAGTCACCCTTGACAACCATCATCCTTGTTGACAACTCTGCACTAATATGCAAATGAGATTGTTAGTGTCTGAAACTTTTGCCTCCAAAATTGATATCTGAAATCTGAGATAACCAGCTGTGATAGCACATGCCGGTAGTCCCAGAGTTTGGGAGGCTGAGGCAGGAGGATTATTGGGGAGCCTGAACTGCATAGCAAGATCCTATCCCAAAAATGGGGGGGAGGTATACATCCAGCCCTTGGGAGACTGAAGCAGGACAATTGCTCAAATTTGATGCCAGCCTGGGCTACATAGTGTGTTCAAAACCAGCCTAAACTGCATAGTAAAACTTTGTCTCAAACACACACACACACACACACACACCCCTAAGATCAATACCAGTGCCTTCAGATTGTCATTTGAGGTACTTCCCACTGTGACTCCTTTCCTAGCAAGTAGTCACTTTGAAAAAACAGGAGACCCTGCCTGAAGGAATAACCTAGAAGCATTTCAGACCCTAGGGCTGCCAATTAAGGGGCTGGTCTTCTTTTGAGATTGCAAAACTGTCCTGGCTGGAGATGTAGCTCAGCAGTAGGGTACTTGCCTGGCATGGACTAGGCCTTTGGTTGGATGCCCAGCACTCCAAAAATGAAATGTGTTAAATTGATTGAAGTGATGGCTGCAAAATTTTGTGAATGTACTAAAAATCACCAATTGTAAACTGATTTAAAGTAAATTGTAAGGCCAGGGATTTAGCTCAGTGACGTAAGCACCTGCCTGGCAGGCGTGAGATTGTAAATTCAATCCCCAGTAGTACCAAAAATAAATAAATAAATAAATAAATAACAATAAAGTGAATCATTTATGAGTTACACCTCAAAGCTGTTTTTAAAATAAACATTTAATTTGTAGATAATACCTGCCAGTGTAGTATTGATGGGGAAATTACAAAAAGAATTATTTTTTTACACAAGAATAAAGATGGAGCTTGAGCCGCCAGAGCACGGAGCTGAACAGCCCTGCATGCGGCTCGACCGGACGGGTCCTGCACGTGACCCACTCAGAGGCACCATGAATTCACACCACAGCCGAGCTGAAGTCGGAGGTCGGGGAACCCAGCAGTTCTCAAGGACTGGCATCAACATGTGGTGAGTGATGGGAATAAGACCCTCCCACGGGAAAGGGAAAACTGACTGGACGACATGTTGGATTTGGGCAGGACAGCCTTAACTCAATAAGGAAGTGGCTTCAGTTGGTTGCTCCCCTCGCTGAGCAGATTGGTGGAATCTGCTTGGACTAGGCCTTGCCCCTGGCTGGGACCCAGTGAGTAGCTACAAATTAATTCCCTGAGATCGGCGCACACTGACGCAGTGAAGGCCTGCAAAGGTTGACTGGTCCGTAGGGGAGGAGCCAGCGCACATGCCTGTGCCTGAACTTTAATCTCTGATAACTGACCTAAGAGGGCAAAAGCTCCTAGCCTGCGCCCTCTAGAGGAGCCTTAACCAACAAGAAAGGGGTCTGGGAATTACACTGTACACTTGTATGGAAGGAACCAAAAACATGACCAAAGGGAGAAATAAGAAAAAAACCCCAGTCCCCAACTCTGAGAACATTGATCCAGGAGAGGTAAATACAAAAGAGACTGAAGGCAGCAAAAATGCAATATCAAACACAGTGTTAGCGGACATAAAGAGATATATTCAGGACCTCATAAGCGGGACCAAAACTGAAATATTAATTCAAATTAAACAAGAGATAAGTAGATTAATAAAAGAAAGGCTGGACACCTCTCAAGAAGACACAGACAGAAAAATGAACACAAAAGGCGAGAAAAATTTAATGAAGAATACAGAATAAACCTAGCATTCATGAAGCAGATTCAAAGAGATTATCAGGAAACTAAAGACTCGATAGAAAGCTGGCAAAACTGCTTGAAAGAAACCAAAGATAGACTATCAAAAATTGAACACAGGCTTGCAATGTGTGATCATGAAAGGGAAGATCTCTTAAAAATAACAAGGGAGCAGGCAGTAAAGATACAAAGACTGGAAGACAAGAGGATCTATAACTTAAGAATAAAGCATGTGAATGAAGAAGCAGGAATCAAAGCAGAGGAATTACAACGGCTATTCACAGAAATTATTAAGGAAAATTTCCCAAGCATAGAAAAAAGAAATGATATGCAGAGGTATGAAGCATACAGAACTCCAGCCACCTACAACCCAAACAGAGCTATACCCAGACACATAATAATCAAGATCTCAGAAATTCAATACAAGAGCAGAATATTAAAAGCCATCAGAGAAAAAAAAACAGATCACCTATAAAGGAAAACCCATCAAAATCACAACAGACTTCTCGACACAAACCATCAAATCAAGAAGAGTATGGGATGAAGTATTCCAAGCCCTGAAAGAAAGTAACCTCTAACTCAGATTGATGTACCCTGCAAAACTTTCTCTAGAACTTAATGGAGAAACAAGATACTTCCATGACAAACAGGAACTAGGAGAATTTGTGACCACCAGCCCAACCCTACAAAAAATACTGAAGGACATTCTAGGGAGAGAGAGAACAAGAATACGAGCATTTCAGGAACAGTGGCAGAGAGGCCTCAGTGAACAGGGCAGATAGTGGAGTGGAACAGAAATATAGACAACCAATGGCAGAAAAACAGAATAGCAGAAATAAGGCAGAGAAGATTGGCTATAATCTCTAGTATAGATGGCCTTGAAATATTAACAGAGAGAAACACAGGCAGAGTAGATCAGGAGATAGAGTCCATTGAGATGCTCTATATAGGGAGGCAGTGGGACCCAAAACAAGCAGTGCACCCTATGGGAGTGAAAGGGGAGGAATTGTCTAAAAAAGGGAGGCAGAGGATATTGTTAATGGGGTAACAAGATTTAAAATTTACATTATTCTCACCACTCTGCTTGGATGGATTACGTGCTGTTCCAGTTTGTCTACTTACACTAGACTTGAGGACATGGTCAGCTCTCCCAAAAATAAGAGGACATATTATGGTAATCATCCCTAATTTCCTATCAACTTAATCTGAAGCCTTTTATAACTTACACTGTCTTATTATGACTGATCTTATTTGAATCTGGTTTGTTAGATTGCTACTCTGTATTGACTGATTTTATTTAAATCTGTTATGATTGATAGCATCAAGTCTAAGAGTATAGGCAACTATACTGAAGATGACAAGATTCACTAAGATACCCACTCTGGTTTGATTATTACTTGCTTTTGAAGTCTTAAAATGTCTCCAATGCTTCGTTTTTATTAATGCTGTTATATACTGCTGAGACATCATGGTAACCATTGTAGATCACCTAGTATTGCGGTTTTATGTGATTTTTTTGCCTCATGCTTTTCTAGGAATTGTTTTGTTTTATCTTGCTTTGTTTTGTTTTTACCTCTAATACAGAAAGGATAGATATACATGTAGAGACTCATGCATGTGTAGAGCTTATAAACAGTTTATAAGAACCAACTATATAACACATGTTGAAATGAACAACTACTTTGAAGAAAAACAGACACTTCAATACCCAGTGCCTATTCCATAATGTCATGATGTGAAGTCGAGCAAAACTATCACTTTTTGTTCAAAGTGATTTTAGCTTGCTTTGTCTTGTTTAAGTTCAACACACATGAAGGTATGGTCAACTATTTTGAGGAGAATGAGAGACACTATGACAGCCATTCTTGGCTTCCCTAATGTCTGGCCTTGAAGACCTGAAATGCTCTCCTCATCCTGCTCAGATCAATTCAATGATATGTTGTTTCATGTGAATTCCCTGTATGTGACAATATGGACAACTATTTGGAAGAAAACAAGAGTCAATTTGATAGAGAGTGAATATCTCTGATTGTCTAGTTTTGAAATTTATGTCTCTTACATTGCTTTCTTGTGATCTGCTTTGTTCTGTTTTATTGTGTTTAATTTTACCCTTTTGATATAATTGCATGTATATTTGAGTGGGTAAGATGGATGACCATATTGCTGTTTTTGTCAGATCGTGGAGCAGAACTGTTAACAGTCTCACTGTTTGAATGTCTACTTTACATGTTTTAACTTTGTAATTTGAACAACT
>PVJX010023722.1:0-28920 GCA_004027295.1 Dolichotis patagonum | reverse complement strand
AGAAAAAAACCCCAGCCCCCCACCCTGAGAACATTGATCCAGGAGAGGTAAATACAAAAAAGAATGAGGGCAGCAAATATACACAACACAGCGGTAGTGGACATAAAGAGATATCTTCAGGACCTCGTAAACAGGATCAAAACTGAAATATTAATTCAAATTAAACAAGAGATAAGTACATTAATAAAAGAAAGTCTGGGCACCTCTCAAGAAGACACAGACAGAAGAATGGAGGAACACAAAAGGAGAGAAACGTTTAATGAAGAAAACAAGAAAACCCTAGAATTCATGAAGCAAATTCAAAGAGATTATCAGGAAACTAAAGACTCCATAGAAAACTGGCAAAACTGCTTGAAAGAAACCAAAGATAGACTATCAAAAATTGAACACAGGCTTGCAATGTGTGATCGTGAAAGGGAAGATCTCTTAAAAATAACAAGGGAGCAGGCAATAACAATTGGAAGGCTAGAGGATGACAAGAGGATCTATAACTTAAGAATAAAGCATGTGAATGAAGAAGCAGGAGTCAAAACAGAGGAATTGCAAAGACTATTCACAGAAATTATTAAGGAAAATTTCCCAAGCATAGAAAAAGGAAGTGATATGCAGATGTATGAAGCATACAGAACTCCAGCCACCTACAACCAAAACAGAGCTACACCTAGACACATAATAATCAAGATCCCAGAAATTCAATATAAGAACAGAATATTGAAAGCCATCAGAGAAAAGAAACAGATCACCTATAAAGGAAAACCCATCAAAATCACAGCAGACTTCTCAACACAGACCATCAAGTCAAGAAGAGCTTGAAGTGAAGTAATTCAAGCCCTGAAGGAGAACAACCTCCAGCCCAGATCGATGTATCCTGCAAAATTCTCTCTAGAAATTAATGGAGAAACAAGATGCTTCCATGACAAAGAGAAACTTGGAGAATTTGTGACCACCAATCCAACCCTACAAAAAATACTGAAGGACATTTTAGAGAGAGAGAGAACAAGAATACAAGCATTTCAGGAACAATGGCAGAGAGGCCTCAGTGAACGGGCAGACAGTGGAGTGGAACAGAAAAATAGACAACCAATGGCAGAAAAACAGAATAGCAGAAATGAGGCAGAGAATATTGGCTGTAATCTCTAGTATAGATGGCCTTGAAATATTAACAGAGAGAAACACAGGCAGAGTAGATCAGGAGATAGGGTCCATTGAGATGCTCTATGTAGGGAGGCAGTGGGACCCAAAACAAGCAGTGCATCCTATGGGAGTGAAAGGGGAGGAATTGTCTAAAAAAGGAAGGCAGAGGATATTGTTAATTGGGTAACAAGATTTAAAATTTACATTATTCTCATCACTCTGCTTGGATGGATTACATGCTGTTCCAGTTTGTCTACTTACGCTAGACTTGAGGACATGATCAGCTATCCCAAAAATAAGAGGCCATATTATGGTAATTATGGTAATTATGATGACCATATTGCTGGGGTTTTTTTTTTGTCAGATCATGGAATAGAACTGTTAACAGACTCACTGTTTGAATGTCTACTTTACATGTTTTAACTTTATAATTTGAACAACTATTTCCAAATCCTTAATTTCCTATCAACTTAATCTGAAACCCTTTATAACTTATACTGTCTTACTATGACTGATCTTATTTGAATCTGGTTTGTTAGATTGCTACTTTGTATTGACTGATTTTATTTAAATCTGTTATGATTGATAGCATCAAGTCTAAGAGTATAGGCAACTACACTGAAGATGACAAGATTCACTAAGATACCCACTCTGGTTTGATTATCACTTGCTTTTGAAGTCTTATAATGTCTCCAATGATTTGTTTTTATTAATGTTGTTATATACTGCTGAGACATCATGGTAACCATTGTAGATCACCTTGTATTGCGGTTATATATGACTTTTTTGCTTCATGCTTTTCTAGGAATTATTTTGTTTTATCTTGCTTTGTTTTGTTTTTACCTCTAATACAGAAAGGATAGATATACATGTAGAGATTCATGCATGTGTAAAGCTTATAAACAGTTTACAAGAACTAACTATATAACATATGTTGAAATGAACAACTACTTTGAAGAAAAAGAGACACTACAGTACCCAGTGCTGATTCCATAATGTCATGATGTGTAATTCAGCAAAATTATCATTCTTTGTTCAAAGTGATTTTAGCTTGTTTTGTTTTGTTTAAGTTCAACACACATGAAGGTATGGACAGCTGTTTTGAGGAGAATGAGAGACACTATGACAGCCATTCTCGGCTTCCCTATTGTCTGGTCTTGAAGACCTGAAACGTCCTCCTCGTCCTGCTCAGATCAATTCCATACTATGTTGTTTAATGTGAATTCCCTGTATGTGACAATATGGACAACTATTTGGAAGAAAACAAGAGTCAATACGATAGAGAATGAATATCTCCAATTGTCTAGTTTTGGAATTTATGTCCCTTACATTGCTTTCTTGTGATCCACTTTGTTCTGTTTTGTTGTGTTTAATTTTACCCTTTTGATATAATTGAATGTATATTTGAGTGGGTAAGATTGATGACCATATTGCTGGGGTTTTTTTTGTCAGATCATGGAACAGAACTGTTAACAGACTCACTGTTTGAATGTCTACTTTACATGTTTTAACTTTATAATTTGAACAACTATTTCCAAGAAGTCAGTATGTAATTTGTCAAGTAATAATCTCTTAGGTTTTTTTGTTGTTGTTCTTTTCCTTTTTTCTTTGGAATTCTGTATTGTTGCTACCCTTTATTCTGTTTTGTTTTGTTTTGTTTTGTTTTTCTTTCTTCTCTTTAAATAAATTTTTTTAAAAAATTAAAAAAAAAACAACTGAAACCTCTAGAAACTGTGAGCTAAGTAAACCTTTCCCCTTTTAACTTTGGGTGTCAGATATTTTGTCTCAGCAATGAGAGGAAAGTAATGAAGACAGACTAACAAAGAAAACCTTTAGAAGGTTAACCTTTTGTGTATTTGTCCCCAGTTAGACATTGGGTGAGAGACAGCCTAAGGAGGAGATGGTGGAGTAAAGGAATTGCAGAGATTTAATAAATATGCAGGAGGAGGGTGCACGTGACCATGTGACAGGGAAAGGAGAAGGATGGGAATGGATCTGCGTGGAAGCTGGTGCCCAAGTAAATGCAGTCTTTCTTCCTGGCACCGCTTTGCCATGGTCTTCACCTGTGGTGAAATTGGAACGAGCTCCGATGTTGACAAGGGGGAGTTTAAAGACGTCCAGGGCTTTCAGCTTTTCTCTGCCAAGAGCAAGGCCATTGTGGTCTAAATCTGGAGCCTGAGTAGGACAAGAATCCCAGAAACCTGTCATCGTATGACTGGTCATGTAAGAATGTAGCAGAATTTAAAAGTAAAAACAAAAGAAACATGAAGAGCAGGGGCTTTGTGCACCTGAGAGTGTGGTGAAGTGGGGGTCAGGGGAGATATTATTTATAGGAGACAAAACTTCAGGTTAATAGGAGGAATAAGCTCACTGTAACAGGTGGAAATCAGAACAGTTTGGTGTGGAGGGGCAGGAAGTGAAAACACTGTAGATTTGTGGGTGAAAAAGGAAGGCATTATTGCCCATGTTTTATTTTTCTTAACCATATGCATTGCATTGTCAGCATAACAAAAATAAACTTGGACATATGAATTTACCATAAAATGCTGAGCAGTGTAAAGATAACCCAGTATTCTTATATTTAACTTAGTAATACTAAGCACATTATTAAGATAGCCCAGGGCTATAGATGCAAATTCAGTAGCACGAACTTCAGGGCATCATGAATGAAGAGTAAAGTGGTGTTTGTTGCAAGACAGTTTCTAGGTATTATAGAGGCATCTGCTCTAGCACAGCAGTAGGCATACTCCACTTAGACTTCAGTGTATCTATGTCCTAAATGAAAGCACGAACCATAAGATGATAATTAGCCAGAAATGTTGAAGGTGTCTATTGTCATGCACTACCATGTTGACTAAAACGTAAGAGTACAAATGACAGTTGTCATATTCTGTATGTTTATGTTTATCTTTATCATTTATCAATTTGTTTTCTGATTTAAAGTCAAGAAGTGGCAATGAAGACCACCTAGCGGGAGCACTGATGAGTGCTTTGCACACAAACCGTGTGGTCCTCTCCCAGTCTGCTGGGTAGGGTCATAATCTGCATGCAGCGTTGCATGGAAGCCAGAGTCCTTAGACTGTCTAGGGTCTTCAGGAAATTCTAGAAGTTCATCAATTTTATTTATGAACGTTCCACTTCTGGAACCGTTAATCACTTTGTATTCTTGTGGCAGGTACATTTCCGAACTTAGCAGTTACATAGATTTGACGTCAAGGGAAGATAAACAGGTGCCCATTACAGGTGGCGCCTGTTTGTCCTCTCACTCCATGCAAGGTGCCTTGGGGGATGTGACAGCTCCCTGTATAGGGAGGTGGAAGTGGCAGTAGGTCTCTGGCCACACAAGAAAGCAGTGCACAGTCTCTGACTTTGTCCTGTGTCCTCCTCGCCAGAGTCGAGCCACCACTTTCAGACTGGGGAAGGGCGAATCATTCCACTGGCTGAAATCTGTGTGACAGTGTCTGGGGTTGCAACCTGGAAGGTTTTCATGGAACAAAATTTCACCCGGTTACATAGCTGCACCTTGAGCGGGAGTGGCAAATCATGCATCCACTGGACTGGCGCCATCTGGAAAGGGGAGTTTGCGAGTGGCCTCCGAGTGGGGCAGATATCCAAAGCCGAGGGCTTCTCCCGGGGGCACCTCTTCCAGCTGGCAGCCTCCCACCTCAGCTCCTTGGCATGGGCACTGCCTCTCGGCTGGCCGGCCACTTGTGCCCTGAGCTCCACTCACGATCTTCCCGGTGTCCGCCGTTCTGTTGGAGTCCCTGTGCCTCTGTGGTCATCTTTGCACGAGGACTCCCTGCAGATAGCCCAAGCCAGCGCTGCTCATCAGAGTACGCGTTTGCCCTCTGTGTTACCCCACTGCACTGCTCTATCCCGAAGGCTTGAGGAATTACCAAAGGAGTATAGGGTCCACTTGGCTTGTAGAAAGGACCCTGGTTAACTGTGAACTGGGTGAGGACAGATGAGCTGAAGACAAGGGAGACCAACTAATCCTGATCGCAGATGAGGGCAGAGTCAGCGAGGGTCCGTGGATAATGTTAAGGAGATGGATTGAAATGACTGATGTGAGAGAACTTAAGGACCAAGTGACTAAAGAAAAATGAGTCACCTGCCAAGTGCCTTTTTGTTTTACAGGCACATAATAAATTTAATCTCATTACACTGAGATGGTCGCCTAAGGAAACCATAGGAGAGAAGCCTTTTATTTGGATACATATCAACTTTCCTTCCCTCTTCACAATTTATAAACTATTTGCAAGAAATTGCACTCTGTAAGGAACGTTTTGGTTATCATTTGTTCTATCCTTTGTCCAGGATTCACCTTACACATTTTCTTTTAAGTGCTGGGTGTGTGAGACATAAATAAAGGAAACACATAAATAGCACTTAAACCTTCAAGCTAACTTGAACTTTCCTTTGAAATAGTGGATTCTCTGCCAGATTTCATTCTTATTTGTGTTGACGTTTCCCCCACAAATCCTACCCAATTCCATTTCCAGCCGCACAGTTTGATATATAGTTTAAGCAGCTGCTCATGAAAAGCAGAATTTAGCGACGACTACAATGGCATAAGGTGGGCTTCCATGTGAGAGCAGGGCTGCTGTGTGGCTTTCCTATGAATACACTTTTCTTTCGTGCTTTTTCACCTACGTTTCAGCTGTGAGAATAAATCTGAGAAAACTGCTGTTTAGCCTTTTAGCACGTTGCCAGCTTTGGCAATTGCAAACTGACTGGTTTTGTGCTAAACACCACTGAAATAAAATGAATGAGTCTGATGAAAGCTTGGAAGCCCTGCACACTACAAATGCAAAACCAACCATCAACAGATGCCACTTGCTGAGACCCAGGCTCCTCTAGCAGATGGGTGAAAGTTAAGCACAAATTGCACCATTTCCTTTGGTTCATTTGTTTTTATTGTAATGTAAAAGATTCTGCCATAGTAGTTACAGAAAACTTCTGGCAATGTTTCATGGCTGTTTGGAGTTTTCTGCGGTCTTTGAAACTAGTCACACTATTTTTTATAAGTATACATTGAACATGTGAAAACAAACCTGTAATCAGTTTTTTGAAATGTCTTTGTGCTCATGTTTCTGATATTGAAAATAATAGTAAGAGTCACCAAATAAGGAGACATTATCTGTATCGATGATCTACAGTAGAGTACCATCAATCACATCTAATAGTTCTCATTCATTTAGCACTGGAATTTTCTTTGCAACATATTAGTCTCTTGTGTATTGTTCTGTCACTTAGGTAATACACAATGCAGAAGGAAATGGTGATTTTGTTTCTCACTTTAATGATTTATTTACCTTTTAATGCAATCACTGTGTTATTAAATTACAAGAAATTGATGTCATTATTAATAATTAATATTTAGATATTTCTTGGCATAGCACTGTTTTTTAAATCTAATTTAGTAGGTCATGTATCTCTAAGGAAATCTGAAATTTATCTTTTTTTAATCTTCTGTCTGACTCCTAAGGTTATTTATCAAAAATTACTTTGAGAACATACCACAGGAAATTTTAGTACACTTAGAACAATAGGGATAGATATCTAAATATTTATCATGATGAATAATATGTAAGTGCTCTTTTATTAACTTTGAAATTGATTGTTATTGTTATTTACAGGATCAGGTTCATGTCGCTTTAGTTATTCGGACCCCAGCATCATCGTGTCATATGCCAAAAATAATACTGGTGACTGGATACAACTTGAGAAAATCAGGTTTGTTGTAATTTGAAGTATTTTTTTTGAATTATCTTATAAATGCCTTTCTATTTCCCTAGGTGTACAATGTCTTTATTGTACCACTAACCTTTTCTTCATGGTATAAAGTAATCTGATGGTTGACTATGTTGAATTACGTGAGTACACCTACTCTGTCCTGTCCTACATTAGGAAGATATTATTATCAGTGTTATTTTCCATTTAGAACTTCCTACTATCCATAGTCTCTATGCCAAACTATTTTGGGTAAAAGTGCCATAGGATCCTAACTTTGGCAATAGCATCCTCCACAAAATAGCATCTGCATGCATTGCTGTGGGTGACCTGACTTGCGCCTGGTTTATTGACCTGGCTGTGATTAGGTGGCCTCCTAAATCCTTTCCAGTCTGTGATGATGCAGGGTTGATAGCTGCTGGGCCTTTTGCATCTCTTCTCTAGCTCTATTATTTTCCTTCTAATTTCCCCTAAGGCCTGTTTTTAAAGTCTATTAGCATAATTATGGTACAATTTATTGTCACATGTTTTCTTTATTAAAAAATTCTTTGGTAAGAAAATTAGGTAAGATGCATGAAAAAATTCATTCATGTTGAAAATATTTGGTGAAATTATCAAAACTCAAATTATGTTTACCACTTCTACAGAATTTTAAGTCATAAAATAAAATTCAGAATGAGAGTTTCATTTCAGGTATAAGATATTTAAAGGAGAAATAACTCCAGCTTTTATAAAATGATAGTTATGATTGGGTTAGTCCTTAAATTTGCATCACATAAGTAGGATAGTTCCTATCATTTTTCTGACAGTTTTCTTTTTTCCACAAGTTGTTTCCTCAGTTTGTTTTCTCATTAAAAGAACCATAATTTATTTAGGAAAACAGAATATATAGTAGATTCCTACTACTAAGTGAATTTATATAAATTCATAGTAGGATTTTAAAAAAATAAATTGAAACTTCTCACCTAAAGTTTAACCAAACTTTAAAAAGGTATCTCTAACTCAGGAGATTTTAACTCAAAAATTTTAATAAACTGTCTTTAATTTATAAGTACCTAATACACGCCGAGCTTCCATAGGCCATGTGGATTTTTACCCTCGGTACTGGGAATTGAGCCCAGGTACTGGGAATTGAACTTGTGGGCCCTGGCAAGCGCTTTACCAGAGAGCTGCATATCCAGGTAACTCTGCTAATTTTGTAACAATATTTTACTATTCTTTCTAGTTCCTATTTAATTACAAAAATTCATTCATATTCAATTCTTGTTTATGTGAGTGACTTTAAACAATATGGGATAAATACTGGAAATTTTACCTATATCTCTACATTTTAATTTTTTGTATGCTATCTACCATAGCTTAACTAAAGCATAGTACGCATTTCTTGCTGAAAAACAACTATATGCTCTTATGATTAATAATGAAATAACATATAAAAATGACATTCAGCTGGGTCCTTTTTTAAATTTAACTAAATGGCACTTACAGTTTTAGGCCATGTACCAAACCATCATACTCATTAATGCAAATTTCCCTCACCATTGGCGATCGAAATGAAAATATTTCCAATCTCTGCTTAAAACCAAAATATAGTCTCTTCATCAGTTTAGATTCTTTTTGAAGCTAAAGAGATAGTCATCATGAAATATTTTAAAAGACAAGGGAATTGATTACCCCAAAGGTAAGGTACACCATCCATAACCTTGGCTGACAATTCGTCAGATAGATATATATGTGTGTGTGTGTTTCATTGGTAGATGAGAAATATGACTTTTCTCCAGTCCTTCAAAAACTGATTGATAGCCAGCTCAGGGTGCTACTAGTTTGCATTTTACTACCATTTTTAATCTTGGCTAAGGCAATCATTTTTACTACAGCAGATTTCTACTTTGTTAGAATAAAATATTTAATAAAAATATTTTATTATATAGCAGAAGGACCTAGATTCTAACACACGTAATATAAAAATCATGTTAAATTATATCATTTTTTTATCGATACCAGGGATTGAACTCATAACTGCATGCTTGCAAGGCAGGCGTTTATGCCCCTGAGCTAAATCCCCAGCTAAATTATGTCATATTTTTAAAGACTGATCTGCATGAAGTTGTGAAGAATTATAAATGATGGTATTTAATTCTCATGGGAAATCTCACAGTTCATATAGGCTAAATATATGCTCAATGTATGAAAGTATATCTCACTGCTAGTAATAAAATAATTATTACATAACAATTGATTATTAAATGTGATATTAAATGTCCTCTAATAGATTCATAATTTCAAAGTAAGAAGCAACATTAAGATCATAATTCTCTACTTTTTCTTATTATCAAGCTAAATAAACTGTTTTAAATTAAGTACTTACCATATGCAAAAAATTTGCATACTTTGGTGTTTTTTTACATAAGCATGGCAGTCAACACACCTCCTCTTCAGTTGTCTCTTCACGGCTTACTTGAGTAAGTGCCTGCCTAGTGTGGTAAATGTGAAACTCTTAGTGACCGTTGATATTTAAACTGTCATCAGTCAGTGTGAAAATTGTAATAATCATCAGATACTGAAAATTTCCAGAGCTATGGGATTGCATTTTAATCCATAATGAATATCATGTTTCTGAGATAATGAAACTACAATCTTAAGCAAAATCCCATCTGGTGGTCCCGACATAAAATCCCAGTACTCCGGGAGGCTGAAGCAGAAGGACTGCACATTGAAGCCCAGCCTGGGCACCTTAGCAATTTATCAATCTGCTGTCCCAAGATGACAAAGTAGATGCTGACTCCCAACGTGCCCGTCTGTTCCAGAGCCCCGTCCAACGTCAGCACGATCATCCACATCCTCTACCTGCCCGAGGGTGCCAAAGGCGAGCGCGTCCAGTTCCAGTGGAAGCAGGAGAGTCTCCGGGTCGGGGAAGTGTATGAGGCCTGCTGGGCCCTGGACAACATCCTGGTCATCAACGCGGCCCACAGACAAGTCATTCTGGAAGACAATCTCGACCCGGTGGACACAGGCAACTGGCTTTTCTTCCCTGGAGCAACGGTTAAGGTTTGAGCTCTTTGCTTTCTCTCCTCCTTTGAAACCTAAAGCTCAATTGTTATTTATTGATTATTATTTAAAGGTAACTATTTTAAGTTATTTAAAGATAGCTATTTTACTAAAACCACCATTAAAGAAATAACATTTTTATTTCTCTTACTGTGCCTTTCAAGGATACTATTACAAAATCATCTATTTATTCATTTGTTTCACAAGTTGTTTTTTTTGGTTTCTTTTTGCGGAACCATGGTGTCATGTACTAGGATGAATCCACGGAGCATAAGACAGATAGAATTCTTGCCTTTGTGTGACTGTCAGTTCAGGGGAGGCGGTTAAGCATATCAGCATGCAAACTCAAAGCAGCTGATGTTAGGGTTTGCTGAGAAAGTAAAACATACAGCAACAGGTTCGGAATTTGAATAGAAGGAAGGTTATCCAGGGGAATAGGCAAGCCACAGAGATACGACAGGATAATTGGAGATGGCCAACTAAGAGCATTGAAATTCTGGAATTGGAAGCCTTACATGAAGGTTATTGGAAATTAAATGTTTGTTTCTCCTCAAAATTAATATGCTGAATTCCTAACTAAAGATGGTGGTGATAGGAGGTGACCCAGGAGGACAAAACACTTATGAATGGAACTAATGCTTTCATAAAAGACACCCTGGGGAGCTCTCTACACCTCTTTCCATCTCAGGAAACACAGGAAGTATCAGGTAGTAGGCTCTTAGCGACATCAAATGTTCCAGCACCTTGATCTTGGACTTCTTAGCCTGCAGAACTGTAAGAAACAAGTGTTTGTTGTTTAATTAACCTGATTTATCTATGCTGTTGCAGCAGCACGGACTAAGACAGCCTGGAAGGTGAGAGCGCAAAGCAAAACTTGTGAACAAAGCTCAAAACAGTTGTCCACTGTATTTTAGTTGAGACTTGTGATGAATAATTCTAGAGATGTGGTACTGCTAGCTGCTGTAGAGTTTGTAGTTTGTGCTGAAGGTGGTAGGCAAGGATCGATGCACATTGGAAAGAGTGCATTGTGAGAGACCAAATAGGAGGCTGCTGACAATGTCCTGATGGAGGTACGTTGCTACATTGAGGGGAGAATGGATAGGAAGATTTGGATATAGTTTAATGATTTTTCAGGAGAGGAATAGAAAAGGCTGCCAAGTGGCCTAGGTTGTCATTCACTGAGACAGGAAACATAGGAGGAGGAGCAGGTTCACGGGAAGTCGGTCCATTCATTTTGGATTTATAGAAGGTCTGGAGGACAAGGGAGGAAAAGGACTTGGCAGAGGATTAGAATCATAGGTCAGAAACTCACAGAAAGATCCAAGTTTGGAAATTATCAACAATTGTTATGAATGGAAATGGAAATCATGAGTTCGTCTGCCCAAGAAGTGTGTGGAAGGAAGCAGCAATGAGAAAAATGCCACAGGACCCTCAAGTGGACCCTGTCAAGTTCCCAACATACAAAAAACAAAACGCAAGTGCAACTGGATGATTTTTTTTAGTGTGACTTACTAATGAAAATAATAATAAATTATCCTGTTCTGGCTGACAGTGAGGTCAGAGGAAGAGTAGCAAGCATACTATAAAGATCTAAAATGCTGACCTCTTCTTCATAAGTGATTTCACTTCCTAGAAGAAAAACTGCAAATCACTTTGTAAGCTGTCAACACAGAAACCCTCCTGACCCAAATGAGTTCTTCCTTAACCAATCAAATCCTGGTTCTTTTACTTCAGGTTCACGAGATTGCACCAGTTGAGGTATTAGAAACAGGCCTCCTCTTTGCTCAGTTCAGGAAAATATCTGACCTTATGGAAAAGGTTATTCAGACAAAGAGCTTAAAACTGTGACTTCTTTAAAGAGAGTCCATATGTTCCTTTTGCGTGGATGCAGAGAAGAGTGTGTGTCGGGGTGGCCTATGTGCTCTCCCTCTGCCACTTGTAATCAACAGGGATTTCTACCCCTGTCATTCAGCACTGGCAAGCAGGTGCCTAAACCCTTTTCCCATGATGATTACTTATGTTTGGTCTCAGTATCCTTTGCTGCATAAATGTACTTTTTCTGCCTCATTTTACAAGCTATTATACTAATCTAATTAACTGTTCAGTTTCTTAATGCATGTACTTTGGTATCACCCACGATAAAAATGCACAAAGTGTGGTTTTGCTTCAGTAGTAATTTTAATTAAATTACAACTTTGGGCAGAATATGCTTTTGCATTATGGACTTTCATCCTACTTGTAGACTTACCAGTCACATAGCTGAGAGTTTCCAAGGACCCTAAATCCAATTTTTTAAAACAAGACAACAACAAAAAAACCCCACTGTGTTCGTGATTTATGTCATTGTCTTTGAGTAGCCTGTCAGGTAGAAATTTTTCTCTGGCATTTCTTTTTAAACTTTCAAATAAATTCAGTAAGAATTTGTGTCTTTAACTTGTTTGCAAGACCATCCTTTTGGATTAGTTCATGCATCTCAGTATGAAAAAAAATTACTTTTGCCAGGTGACTTAGAGCTCTAGGTATAAAAATCATTCATTTAAGATGTATTTAGTTATTTGTTAGGTATCATTCTTTTATTTGGTGACTTCTGAGATAAAAACTGAATAAAACCAATTAGAAAACACATCTCAATTTTCCCATTTGTTACAAACCATGTTTCAAGCATTGATTTACTTTGAACTTTGGGTCAAGAGGTCTTAAGTGCTTGTTCAATCTATACTTTGCCTTTTCTGTATTCATTAAATGTTTCCAGGTTATTTCCATCTCAACAAAATCAAAGTTTAAGTCTATTAACAACTGAGAAAGTATGCCTATTACAAAAAGTCATTCAAAGGAAGATTTCAAGCACAGATAGACCTATATGGCTAAGTAATAGCACCCACTTTTATTGACACTTCCAGTCACTTAGGTTTACGTTCACACATATGGGATATACAGATATATGTGCACACGTGTGTGTAAGTGGAGCTTTATAAATCTGTAAATAAGGTGCTGCATTAGCTCCAGTTTTCAGATGGGAAACCGGAGTATGGAGGTGTTGAGTAATGGGGCCAAAACACACCACATGGCACTGGCAGGACCAAGATCTCCTTCCAGGAGTCTAATTTCAGGGTGGTGAGTGTGAACTCTCATGCTTTCAGACTGTCCTGTGTTTGTCCCCCACAACCACCCGTTAAATCATTTGCCTGTTTCCCCCCATGACTACATTGGGATAACTGATTTTGTTTTCAGAGATTCTAGGTCACAGGGCCAGGGATTTAGCTCAGCAGCATAAGCGCCTGCCTGGCAAACTCGAGGTCATGAGTTCAATCCCCGATACCAAAAAAAAAAAATTCTAAGTCACTGTTCCGTCTCAGGTGTTGACTGGTGACCTAAAGACAACTTCAGGAAATACAAATATTAAAGTATTTCTCAACGGACTCAGAAGGCATTTGCAGTAACTTCTGTGGGAGGTACAGTAGAGCAGGGGTTGTGGGGTTATGAAGAAGGAAATCGGTATTCTAGGCATACTTAAACACCTCACAAAGATGTCAGAGCCAAGAAGTGTCCAAAGGGATGCTACTGACAAGTTCTCCAGCATCTCTCATTCCCTAAGGCAGTTTACATTGTGCTGCTCCCATACTCAATACCCTGACGTCTTCCTGCGGAGTCAGCAGGATACAAACCAAACTCTAGCACATAACCCACAGTCCTCTCCATCTTGCCCCAGCCTTAACTTCTCCTTCCCATTCCCTGCCCCCATCTTGCTCCAGTATCGTTAGTACCACCCGGGATTCCTCACTCTGACCCTTCGGAGATGGTTTTTCACGTTTCTTTTTCTTTGCCTGCTATTCCCTCTCCATCCCTGGGGGTCCAGTTCAGATATCATTGTCTGTGTCGCCTTGTGCTTTGCTCCCCTTCTCTAGCACACTGGCAGGTTGCATAAGCAGGAATTGTTGGGTGGCGACTGGATGCAGAAAATGACCCCATTCTCTTTCCAGTGGCCATCCATATTCACCCTAAAAGCTACTTTACCCTGCCTGCTTTGCATGCAAACTGGTCCTAAGAAGACTGATAGTCCAAAAAGTCATCCAGTATGGGCATCCAGTATGGGAAAAGTATGGGCTTCACAAATTTTGTCATTTTTGTATGCCATTAAAGTAATATTAAAATCAAATCTATTAACTGACTACATTGGACACAACTATTGTCCCTGATATAAAATAAGCAATAGTTTTATTACAATTAAGTTTCAGTGCCATTCACATAGAATAGTAGTTTTCCTTACTAATTACAAATATTTTTAAATGCTTATATATAACAGATAACTATCCAGCTGCTGGTCTTGCAAACAGTGTTTGAGGGAGACAGGTCAAATAGGGAAGGTAATGATGAATCATTGTCATTCACAGTGCATATTTCTCTTGCCTCCTTTAGATATTTCCTTCAGGTTCTTTGGGAGTATTTAATCCATTTCATCTGTCCCTATCCTTGTTGATCTCAAGTAGGGCACAGTGATATAAGACCCAGTAGAGTCATTAACTTAAAGAGTTACCTGATCTGGAGAACTGCAATTAGAGGTCACCAGTTTAAATCTGCCCTGGGCTGGTAGAAGGCCGTTGCCATCTGTCGGCTCGTGAGGGAGTAATATGAAGTAGATTTATAGGAATCCAGCTTTTAATGTCCAACCTGGCCTTAGATCTGTTAGGCTATTTGATTTGGGGTTGGAAAGACGAGGAGGACTCTCAGAGGTTACAGCATCAATGTGTTCTTCCAGTGTAGCCATCTGTGTTTCCTCCATTCTCCTGCACGTCCCTGACCCTGCCTGAGTCACCTCCCAGGGTTTTCCGGAGAACTTTCCCATGGGAATGAAAGGTGCGCCACATTCTCTTGGCTTCTAATGACTGCCATCATTTCTGTGGCCCTCGAAACCCTCAGCAATGCTTTGTTCACCACCAGCCACATGAGGCTTTAAAGGTCGGAAAGCAGATCTCTGCAGGACCCAGTGGCTGCACTTGGCAAAGTGGGGGGCCCGCCAAGCCCCTGTCTTGATTATGGGTCACAATTACTCTGCCACCGTCTCTCATGAAGTATCACATCCTTTTTATAAAGCTTTGTATGTGATTTCCAGAATGATCAAGGATTCGTCAGTAGCTCCTATCTTAAAGATTTGGAGCGCACTGTATCAGATCAGCAGCAGCAGCTGCTAGAAGGGCTCTTGCTACTACGGCCCCAGTCGCCCTGCAGCAGCTCTGTCCAGTGCTGTGTTTGTGCCGCCTTCTGGGGGAATGACTTGTCTCAGGGCACTTTCTGGAGCACCGGCTGTGAAAATCATCTTGGTTTTGCCATCAAGGATTAAAGAATATGAACGGAATTTTCCTGTTTTCTTCATTTAAAATAGTATCAAAGTTTAGCATTTTGCCCTGGATAGGATTCTCATTTCCAGGAATGACACTTGCAGTGCAGTGGAGACGGCATAGATACTGGATATTAATCAACAAAAATAACAGTGGCAGTCACTGTCGTTCTGACCAGTAATCATAATGATGATCACGATAGTAGCAGTACTATTGGTAGCATGTCCTGAATGCTTTGTGGGGGCCAGCACGGTGAGGGAGATCATGCCACCAGTTGACACTAGAGTAGATGAGCATGGGGTGTCTACAAGACCCCGGACGCTTAGCATCTGATTTCTGTCAGCCACAGCAGGAACTGCTGAACTGGTCCACCATAAGTTGTCTCCTTCCAGCTCCTCAGACGTGAACCCTGCAACCTGAAAATATTCTTCTTTCAAGTTCAAAGAAAAGCCTGACATGTACATTTGTGGGAAGGTCAGCCCGGAGCCGTGCGGCTTCCTCCTGCCCACAGCTTCAGTGGAGAGGAGCCCAGCAAAGGTCGGGGTGGGCTCCGAGGAGAGCCGGGGACTGATGATTGGCAGAAGGCTCTGAGCAGGGGACTTTCAGTTTTGTCTCCTTATCCTTTACTAATACGTCAGGAAGCAGAATTTCTGGATGGATCCATATCCCATGGCGGTGAATACTGGTCAGGTAACCACTCTATTCTGTTTGCTTATGCCCATCTGTGGCCATAGCCAGGATATTTATTTTGAGTGTGAGAATCATCCATGGCTTTCTGACATGTGGGACGTGGGGTTGTACGTGTGTGTGTGTGTGTGTGTGTGTGTGTGTGTGTGTAAGAGAGAAGGAGAAGAAAAGTGCTTTGCTCGCTCGCCATCAGTAAAGGCTTCTGTCTGCCTGGCTGCCCTGCTTACCCTCAGCTTGCAAAGGCGTAAATCACTGGCTTCCCCCCACCCTGAAACGGACCTGCAGATTAAATACGGGTCACTGGGAGAGGAGTGCTGCTCCGCATATTTTTATTCTGCAGAAATCGTCCCACTCTGATTGGTGTGTCTGCACTTGCTAATCTTTTTCTACTTACTACCCTAGTTTATTGTATGGCCAGAACAGAATTCCAGATCACTCCTTCTCCACATTTATGTCAACCAGAACTGAGAAGTTAATCAGCACTAAATGTCACAGACTGTGTTATGAATGTTTGGCCTTTAAAATAGCCTGTGACTTTTAATACATGATCACATGTATCTAAAAGAAATTCCCTTACAAGTAATCACTTCAAATGTGCAGATTTAGACCAATGGTGTGGAGTAACTAAGGTACAGAATTTAGAAGGGTCGTATCTTAATCTCTTTCTTCCTACTTTGGTTTTTAGTTTCAGTGCTTCTTCTTTACCACATTTAATGTTGATAAACATCCAATAGTGTCAGTGTTCCTAGTTTAACAAACACCAAAAGGTCCTGACAAAAATAACAGCCATTAGGTAAATCAACAATCCATGAAGGGAAAGCATTAATCAGAACAGGAGAGTCTGTTAGTTTTCTTATTGCTCTTGTATATTATGCATTTGCCAAATTTGCCATCCCAGTGGACAGTGGGAGAGTCTCCAGTCCTGAATAAGAATTGAAACTTACGTTCTCAGCTCCCACTGTCACCTGCCTGATATTATTGTCACAAAGTGCTGAATCATCAACAGAGGAAAAAGATCATTATGTCCAAATTGTAATGGAGGAAAAGAAACTTTGTTAATTTGTTTGAAAAGTTTGAAGTCATAACTCAAATTGAGAATAACGAGGTGAAAAAACCCTAAAACAAATGGTGAGGGAGAAGATTCTTCTAGAGGCATTTTTAACCTACTTCTTGGCAGTGTAGCCTCCTGGCAAAGCAATGCCCACCTACTATGATGCCCAATGCGTCTTCTATAAAATACTAGATTGAGTGCTCCAGAAAGGGTTTCAGTAATCCACTTGATGATTTTTTCTTAGACTACAAAGATAAATAGAGGGAAATTATATGCTTTTCAGTAATGCGCTTTACAGATCACTGTATGGCTTTCTAATGAGGATAAACCTGAGCTCGGTAAGACTTGTGGCTAATCCATGTTCCCTTGTCTTTCTCCATTAAGAATCGGGATGTTAACTATGATTTTCTGGCCAGATTCCAGCGTGGCTAATTGCATGCTGTCTACCCAAATTCCCTTTGCTTGGATATTCTTCACTCCAGATTGTATTGCTCTTATTGTCATATTTGCCCCCAGAGGTGGGTATGTGACATCGTAGAATGAGCCAGAATATAATTTGTTAAGCTAATAAGAGTACTTTGGGGATGAAGGGTTAAATGTAATAGTGCACTTTTCACAATTTCCCCCCAATGAGGCCTATTTGTTCAGTAATTAATGTGGAATAGCATTAGTGAAACGTGGAAATGAGCCGGGTCACCGTGACTGGAGTCATAATAATACAGCAGGAGCTAATTTTGATAAATTCTACAGAAAATCACTCTTCAAGTAAATCCCCACAGCCTCAGTGCTTGAGTGTGCTTTCTGTTCTGCTGTATTGTGTTTTTGTCTGAAGCTGAAACATGTAATCACTGAGTAAACACAGTGTTCGAAAAGTGAAATTTATTTTGTGCTACATGGACACTTGAACTACAGTGACATTTCCATTGTCTTTGCACCTCGCACAGAACCCAGCACAAAAACTAGCAGAGTGACACTCATTAAGATAAGGTTTCTTAAGTGAATAAGTGAAAGGGAGGAGAAAATGAACAGTAGCATTTACAGATGCTAATATTTGGTTCACTAATCTTTGGGGTAGGCGTGTTCCCCGAAGTCGCTCATCTTAATCCTTACAATTATCCCCATTTCACAGATGAAAAATCAGAGGCTCAGAGATACCAAATGGCTTGGAGTTTTGAAGCCACGTCTGCTTTACTATAAAATCTGGACTTTTTGTTCTCAGTTATATTGCAGCCTGGGATCCCACACGTGTGTATCTTTGGCCTTAATTTGAGGAGGCAAGTCTAAAAACCCCAGACTCTGAAGGCCAAGTTGATCCCCAAGGACAAAGTTAACAACTGCCCTATGGAATTTTACATTGTTATTTTTTCTCCCATTATTCCAATTCAAATCTATCACCATTGCCATTTTAGAGTTGTCATAACTATTGCCAAGTAATTATACACTTGTCACAAAATATATCATAAATTGAATCTTTATATCTTAGCACAGAGTTGTTCAAATGTGAATGCTTAATGAATCCAGAAAAAAGAGGAGAAATAAAACAGTCTTGAAGCTCCCTAAAATTCAATGGCATGGTTCAGTCTGTTTTGTTGACTAGAGAAGACACACTTCAGCCCACCTGCACCTGGGCTGTGTTCAGGGCCAAGTTTTCAGTTTTTAAACTGAAACTAAGTTACCTAGAAATTGAATGTGTGGAAAATAATAAAAATCCATTTTTCCCCAGGAGAGAAATCATTCTTTTCCTATTTTTATTTTAGTAGTAAGTAAACTTCTTTACCTTATAAAACCACTGAGCCAGGGTGTAGGAGATACCCTATATCTATATGAGGACAGCTGTAACGTAGCAAAAGGCTTAAGAAATGCAAGACTGTGCAGGCTATGAGTCAGTCAACCTCCAGCCCCTCCAGTATATATGTGTGCGTCTCATATTCATCCAGAATGTCCTATTTCAGTGTATTTTATTTCTGGCTAGACAGTGGCTAATTTATGGCTCTGCCAACAATGCCATTTTAATTAATTTTATTCATCTTATTTCTCTTTCCTCTGCTTCTCATATCTCATCTGTTTGCATTGCCTAGATTTTAATTAAAAAACCTCTCCTCTCTAAGGAGCAATCTGAAGTGGCAAAAATAATCGCTTAAAATATTACAGTCATTAAAAAATTGGCTGTGGTAGAAGCCATGCATTTTCAATTTTCCTACAAATGATGTTTTAGCTTCCTTTTAAAGTGCACTTTGTATCTGGATTGTCTGCCACCAGCCAGCTTGGCTATCAAAAATGGTCTTCCAGCTGGGTGGGCTGAGTGACAACTCCTTAATGGAGGAAATGGATGGCTCTCTGCTCATGTGGAGGGGAAGGCATACTAGGCAGACTTCATTCCATCTGCCACCAGCTCTCTGCAAGCTGGCATTGCCCAAATACCCAGTGTACTAATTCCAACAAAAAGGCTATCATCGAAAAAAAAAATAGATTATGAGACTGTAGATGCCTGAAAGAATTGTCAAGGTCATTAGACCCCAGGGAGATAGCATCAAGAGGTGCCTCTACGGTCCTCCTTGATGAAAACCTAATTAAACAATGGTGTCTGTGGCTGTAAGTTTTCTTTTCACACGTCCAGAGGTGAAAGTGTGAAACTTTTCAGCTGAGCATAGGGAACAACTTTAGGAAAACACTAACCTGAATTATGGCCAAGGCCTTGTTATACAGAGGAATTTGCACTGATGTTTCCTGTTGATGCTCTTCTGAATGGCAAATTCTTGTCACTTCGTTACACTATGTTCTGCTTGTCAAGTAAAGGAAACCTACTTAGGAGCAAAGAAAAATATGGTTAATCAACAAAAAGAAACACAGACTTTCTTAAGGGTTTTTTAAAAATTGGGTGCTTACTAGTACTTCAAGGTTCAAAGTATATGTCATCAACCAATGCTATAATGATAAGTAAAAAATAACTGGTAGAATCATTAACATACATTAAGAGGGCTAAAAATAAAAAATTTTAGTCATCAGCTGAGCATAGGGAACAACTTTAGGAAAACACTTTTATTTTATACCTTTATTTTATCCAAAGTAAATGCTCATTTACCTGATATTCACTCTAAGTGAATCAAAAGTTATGACTCAAAAAGTTACTTGCAATATATGATTTGTTCAGGAAAACCTGATAAATTTTCATGATGCCCAAAATAAAGTAGTCCTAAATTCCAAAATATTCTTGTTTCATCAGTTGAAGAGCTTATGTATTTCACAAAATTAGACATTTAATTGTTTGTTGAAATTGTCTACATTTTAATTGTTATTGCATATTAATGACATGAGTTTGAATAGATGCTGAACAAAAACAGCTGGGTATTAAAATTGAAAGCAATTTCCTGAAATCCTTTTCATACTTTCAGTGCATGATTCACTTGGATTTTTAACATACTAGATTGATGTTACACAATGAAGTTTCATCTGTAAGAAAAGTGGCTTCAGTCATCTTGTATTATAGAATTTTCCAGTGTTTAGAGAATATTTGGTAACTTGCCAAAATTTGGAGGACTCTTAAAATTCTAATTGATGGTTTTATGTGTCCTGATAATGCATGAGTATTTGCATATTCTTACCATGTTGTAGAGTGGGATATAATCTTGTGCATTTTACTGGAGTTTTAAATTTGGTGTGAAGAATTTAAATGACTATTCCAATGAGAAGCAAAAAATATTTTTAAAAACTCTTCTATATGTCTATCAACAACTGCTAAGAGTATGAAATATAATAGCACATTTTAGACATATTCAGAAAAAGTGATTATTTTTGTAGCACTTAGAAGTTTCAAAAAATATTTCATATATATATATATATATATATATATATATATATATATATATATATAGTACCAGAGGGATTGAACTCTCAACCTTGCACTTGCCAGGCAGGTACTTATGCCAGTAAGCTAAGTCCCCAGTCTTTAATATATTTCTAACAGCCTGTCTAGAGAATAGCATTGATTCCATTCTTCAACCTGAGAAACTGAGGCATAAGAGTGTCAAATGACTCATGCAAAATCTCCTTAACCATTAAGCACAAAAAATGCATTTGAGCGCGCCTTCTAATTCCAACCCCAGTTCCCTGAGCATGGGTAGTAACTGAGCTCTCATTCTTGACCATCTCAGTTGTTGCCTTTCTGAGTACTTCCTTGATTCCTGCCCTGCTAAATGAATTGATTTAGATTTTAGGGAAAAATTCAAGCAGCCTTCACCACGCAGCCCCTGGGTTCCCATGCCCAGGCAGAGAGATGCAGAAACAGGTGAAAGCCTAAAATGATCTCAGCTCAAACGCATGCAGCTATCAATTCATAATTTGGAGAATGCCTAGGACATCAACCCAATTCCAAGACAAATTGAGCCCCTGTGATGCAAGAATGTTAACACGGAGCTCTAATTTGCTTTGAAATTAATTTAGGATCCTCAAAAGGAGAAGCCAGCACTGGCCCTCTGGCTTGTCTGAAAGCCCTTATACAGAGCCCAGATATAATCTACTCTTAGACAGGGAAGGGGCTCCAGAGGCCTATTTCTCTCAGGTAACTCAGGAATTCCTCAGCTTGGCAGACTAAACCATTTCCCACAGCCTGATAGTGCCCTACCTGCTCATGTCACCGTCAGGGGGCCTCTTGCTCTCACTGCCAGCCTTGGAAACACGGGGTTCTGGGCAGAATAGAGGCGGAGGGCATCCTGATCCCGTCACCATGGTGCAGAGCACAGCAAGCTACACGTGCTCCGTGTGCCTCCAGGTTCTGCTGCCTAGAAAATGACAACCGCGTCTTGATGAGAGGGGAGGACAGAGCCACTGCCTGCTGAGCTGGGGCTGCTGGCTTAGGGTGTGACACGGGTGTCTTTTAATAAGTGTCACCTTACTAAAAGACTACGCAGAAGGGAGCAGTGCTTCTCCCACGCCACAGGGACAGGGTGCTGGGCTCCTCTGCGAGGGAGAACAAGGCTCGACTTGACAGGCAGGGTTAGGAGCTTTCAGGGCAGAGGCCCAAACTCACTGTCATTAAAAACAAAAAGACAAAACAACAAAAAAACAGCACTGCCTCGGTTGATCAAATTTTGCTGAGTGTTGCGCATTTGCTATAAATTGGTTAAAAACAGCCTTGTAGTGACTTTAAAACCACACTCAAAACTATACTCTTCTCATAGAAACTTGTCAAAGACAAGTTTTTAGATCCTACTAACATGAAAATTGGTTAAGATTTACTTGAAGGGAGTTTTTTCCAGTATTAGGGGTATTTCATATGCTGACACTATTGTGATTACCCTGGTAAAGTGAATATTTAATAACTAACTTTTAGTAGTTACACAATTCCAAATGTCCTGTTCAGCTACCAAATGTAAAGAGCAATTTAACTAAGAAAAAAGTACTTTAAAATACACTTTTGCTTTTCAATTATGCCAATTCATTATGTGAAACTAATTTAACTCTATGCCACCCAGTTTTTTTTAAGGATTTTACTTTTTCATAAATTTTGTATCTCAACTAAGCCTAAAATGTACATCAGGTACATTAATAATATAAAACTTAGCATGTTAGCAAAAATTAGGTATTAACAGTTTCCAAATATTAACAAACAATTTTATGTTCAGTGAAGCCAACATTGAAATAATTAAATTGATATTTGGTCAGAAATAGCCAAAATTTCATGTTAGGTGAGTCATTCTTTTTATCATACAAATATATTATTGAAATTGTACATTATCTCCCTCACAGGAACAGGTTTTTCATGTGTGCCATTTCCTTGGATATTGACTTTTGTATTGCTCTCTGCATCTTTACATTAATTCTGGGTAAATGCAGGCCACAGCTGATCAGGATTCCAGACTGGGGAGATAATAGCAAAGATCGTTATTTAGTACTCAGTGAGTTTTTTATTAGGAAAGTAAACTTTGCATTCTAACTAGCATGGATTGTCTTAATATGTGTATTAAAGGAGGATCTCTAGATTTCTCATTACTTGAAACTTTCTATTTATTGTTAAATAAACTAAATTCCAGCTTTGGGTCAGTATGTCTGGGTGAGGAATTGTGGCTAATGAGCTCAGTTTAGCATCCACAAATACTCACTGCATTTGAAGAAGATTCTCAACAGTGAGTTTAGCCATGTCCTACCATGTTACCTAAACTAATGACAAGCCTAGGTGGTGTGCGTGTTAATGCTATGAAATGACTCCTTTAAAATCATACAGTCCTACTCCCTTGAACTTCCAGATATTATATTTACTCTTCCAATCTAGCAGCACGTCTGATTCCATCCCAGTTGATCGTATCAACTGTGGACAGTTTCATTGTCCTATGACATCTCTTTGTATCCATCTCACCATTGTTCTAGCACACCACAGCCAAAAGGACAATGTGGCAATTCCCAGGACTACCATAGAAGGTCTTTTCCACCCAGACTCCAGTCTAGTTCTCAAATCACAGCTCTTTATCACCTTTGTAATTCATTCATGTTTGTCCTCCAGCTGGGATTTCTGTTTATCCTTTCTAAAGCCAATTGAAGACTGGCTCATGCAGGAAGCCTGTTTGTCTATTGCAGCCCTAAACGTGGTGATTCCTACCTTGTCTCACTTATTGGCCATATGGCAATATGCTGCCCAGCATGGGACCACTCTTTGATATAATTCAACTAGACTGGGTTTTTTGAAACCCAAGATTATGTATTATTACATCACAAACCTCTCCCATGCCTTATTTAATGCCTTTTATTTAGTGATTTCTCCATAAAAGAATTACTGATTACCTGAAAAGGTATAGCCATGCCATCCATTATTCAGTTATTACATTATTCAACAAATATTTCTGAATGCCCACTGTGGACCAGTGCTGTGCTAAGACCCAAAATACAGCAAGGGACAAAATGGACATGATCCCTGCCCTTCAGAACTCTCAGTCCCTGGACACAGTACAGTCTTACCCAATTATTCTTCTTCATTTCTATATAATTTTAAGAGTGTAAAAATCTGAAGACAACTTTCGTTCTTACATATATTAGCATTTCCCTATATGTGACCAAAGTTGGACTTAATGTAAGCTTATAATTTTGAGAAGTACATATTCAGCTTCTTCAGCTCCAGAGTTTGATTTCCCCTTTGACTATTCATTTCAAGCTAAAAAAAATACAGGTTAAAAAAGGAATCACAAGAAATTGGTTTTTATTACTCTTTGCAAGTGTTATTTTTGGAAACTGACAAAGTCTGTGACCTCTCACTTTTATTCAGACCCTCATACACTGCTTAGGTCAGGTCAGAAACTTACCCCAAAGCTATCTGGGTCTACTGATCGTGGCTGGGATGACTTTGACCTTTTCTGTATTCCATGTTTTGATTAGCTGGCTATTCTACTCATATTCCATTTGTAGACAAATTGTGAAAGATTTGAATGGCAAGTCAGAAATATATGGAATATTGAAAAGGTCAGTGCAATTTAGCCCATAACCACAGAATTTAAAATATACAGCAAGTCATTATCAGACTTAATTTCTACAACAAGGGCTATGATAAAGATGGGAAATTACTCCAATTAAAATATTCTCCTTTTATACTGAAGGCTGAGATGGTAAAGCTCAAATGTCCTCTTGACTCCTTTTTTGTGATAACTTAATAAGTTAGGCTGAAATTGTAATTGAATTAAACAAGACCAAAGAGGGGGAAAAAGGAGGTAACAAGCCCTTTTGAGCTAGAGTCCATCCTAGAGGGAATAATATAATGACTTTCCTAAAAACTCAAATTATACGTAAGTAAGACAGAGAGAGCTGCAAAACCAATTCAACAGCCACCCCATGCTCTCTTTTTATCCACAGCATAGCTGTCAGTCAGATGGGAACTCCATTTATTTCCATGGAAATGAAGGCAGCGAGTTCAATTTTGCCACCACCCGGGATGTAGATCTCTCTACAGAGGATATTCAAGAGCAGTGGTCAGAAGAATTTGAGAGCCAGCCTACGGGGTAAGTAATTGTTATCTCCCATGCTGTGTATAGCACTTACGTTTATTCCCCTGGATATATTTTAAATGCATATTGTTAAATAGCAAAAGCATGCTTATATCCACTCTGATGATTCTTATCACAGACAAGACAAAAGGGGGACACTTATCCCAAAGATTCTGTATTAGGTAATCAAAAATTTTATGCATATCAAAAATCTGTGGTTTCAAATACCTTTAATTTCCCTCAATCCATTTATATCTCATGTTAATTTGTTCTGCTTTTACTGGAAGTATAGGATTTTTTTTTCAGTGTTTATAGAATATGAAATCTTTCCACTACTATTACCTTGAGATTTTGAATTGTCTTCCTGGAATCTGAGATTTATAGATGCTGCTACTTGATTTTTGTTGGAATGTGTCTTTGATTCTTAAAATTTGTTTGAGGGGTCAAATTTATCTTTGAGAGATACAGGAGGGATTTGGGACTGAGGTTGAAGGAGAGGAGCCTGGAGGCAGTGCAGATGGCTCAGTGGTTAGTTTTCTTGCTGTTTGTGCTGTGTGCCTGCTTCAGAGTTCTGGGTTCCTAAAACGTCTCCTACCAATGAAACAGTGAGCTCAAGTTGAAAAAATTAATAGATTCAGAAAATCAAAATCATCAGTTAATACGAGTTGGAAGGACATTCCAGAAATTTCCTGATTCCCACTTGCCTTTTCTTTTGGTTGTAAATACATATGATCAGAATACTAGGTGCTTGTTTTCTAGTCTATATTTCCAATACTGTGATGAGGATGAATAAAATTAACAGAAAATGTTGTTTCATAATAAATATGAAAGAACAATAACGTAACCACTAACTGTGAGGAACTTTTGCAGAACACAGCATTTGAAGGGTAGTCACCTGATCTCAAAGCAGATTGAACTTCCAAGTGCCTGAGGGGCAAGAAAGCTGATATTGCTCTGCTAGGCTCTCTACTTCCCGCACTTTGCCCATGACCTTCGTCCAGACCCTCTCAGGGCAGCCCACAGCCGCCATGTTGGATTCTCTCCCCCAACACCATGTTCCCATTGTGGCCAATGCAGGCAGTCCTGCCCCACAGGTCAGGGTTAGCCCCACAGGATGCTGGCACCCTGAGTGACACCACCCTATCAGGACCATCGTTGTCCTCTGGGCCCAGCACCCGTGCTCAGCCCTTCAGCCCACATGACTTTTCTTCTCCAAGGCACCGACCTGTCACCCTGAAGCTCCATGATCCGTGCAGCTCCCCAGAAACTTCTGCTCCTTCTGGGCCTCTGGGGGAATCCCAGAGCTAGGCTGTTCCCTTGGGTAACTTTGGGGTATGCAAAGGCTCCCTGCACTCTCCTCACAGAGGATGATGGGACAGTGCAGCGGGGGTTCTGTGTCTGTCTCTGGAAGACAGCAGATCTGTAGGCAGCTGGTCAGTTCTTCCCTTCGGAGCCTGACGCAGAAGGCCAGTTCATTCCCTCTCCGGGCTGTGCCCTTGACTGCCCAGGAGGAGGGGCCCAGCGTCCCAGCACAAGACACTCGCTAACTCAGACTCCTTCCGCTCCCAAGCTCTTACCTACGGTGTGTCAGTGAAGAGTCAGCCTCTCCGTGGAGCCCACTGCCCTGAGGACTGAGGGGATCCCCCATGTAACCAGCTCACATCTCACAGAGCAGACAGGAAAACCCCAGGAGGACCTTGCACTGACATCCCAGGATACTTATGTGTTCTCATTTGTGCTCGCTCTGCTCTCCTTGTGCTAAGGATCAAACTTAAGGCCTCACACACTGTAAACACACATCTTTTTTTCAATACTAGGGATTAAACTCAGGGCCTCGGCTCTAAGCTATATTCCTGGCCCTTTTTATTTTTCTTGGTTTGAAGACAGGGTCTCACTTAGTTGCTAAGCTGCCCATGCTGAGATTGAACTTCAGATCCTCCTGCCTCAGCCTCCTAAAGTGCTGGGATTGTAGGCGTGCACCATCATGCCTGGCTGTCGAAGCACATGCTGTAGCACCGAGCCACGCCTCCATCGCACTACTCTTATTCTTTGGGGAAGAGATAAAATTTATTTTGCCTATGGCCTTCGTAGATGTCCATTCCCTCTCCCAGAATGTGCCCCCCTTTGTAGTTTGTCCCAGTAGCCTACCCACTAAAGGACAAAAGAAATGCTTATGTAGAAAGACACACAGTCCACCCGGCCCTCTGTTAATAGCAGAGGAGGGGTTCTCCGGCCCGCCCTCGGGTGGCTCCCCACACTCCTCGTCCACTCAGGTCTGAAGGTTTTCCAGGCTCTGTCCCAGTGCAGAAGCCGCTGCCCTCAGGCTGTGGCACCGCCAGCGTCCCCCCGACCCCAGAACACATGACAAATGTGCCTGACGGGCAGCTGTGTCACTCTAACTGCCGTCCAGTGCATTCTGCTGACCTCGAAAGCCGACTTCATTTATTCCAGCAACTGCACCCGAGGTTTCTTTGTGGCTCTTGTGCCTAGGATATGAGGCCGCACTACCAGCGCTAACGCACATGCTGTGTCTTGCGGCGGCCCAGTCCCCGGCCTGCTGTGGATGCGACAGAGACGTAAAAGGATGGCAAAGTAGGAGAGAGCGGAGGGTTACTGTGTGCTGAGTGCCGCTGGAAACGGTGGTTTAAGCCTTAGCACCAAATGCTGCTTTACTGGTAGGAAAGAATGGCGATGTAACAACTTTTAGTCAGAGTTTTGGGGGGAAATCCTTTCACAAAATCAAATTAATGTGAATGTTTTTTACCTAGGGTAACAGGTGATACAGAAAAACAGATTAGCACTTTGGTGGTGACCTGCTTGATGTGTCCTGCTTCTCTGCAGCTCGTTGGACGTTTGTGTCCTTCTTCCCTTCGACCACTGCCATCCACACACAAAAAGCTACTGTTATAAGGGCACCTGATAAAAATAGACAGGAAACATAGGCAGGAAGTCTGTGTGTTTGAGAGTAACCAGTTGAATTGAATTCTGCAAACTGTGAGGTCGCTTTTTAAAACTGCTTTAATTATTAACATAGTATAATACTTTCATACCTTGTGACTGTGTCTTCCTCTACATATCAACTACATATCATGAGATATGTAGTGGTACATGTCTGTAAGCCTAACGCTCCCGGAGGCTGAGGCAGGAGGATCATAAGTTTAAGCCCAGCCTAGACAACTTAGCAATTTAGTGAGTCTCTGTCTCAAAATAAAATTTTTAAAAGGGCTGGGGATATAGCCCAGGGAAAAGAGTTCGGTCTGCAATACCAAAAGAAAAATTATGAGAGAAAAATATGCTATCTAAATAATGGTTTCAGAATACTTCATATGAACAACAACCAAGAAAAGCCACAGTCGTATTATTATTATGATTATTATTAGGAAACCACTTTCCCAGTTGTCAGTGTCTCCCACCTTTGAATCAAACTGTTTGATCTCAGATCAGAAGGGTAACCTGTCCTTTCACAGGACTGGGCTCTCCCAAGCCCCACACTGGTGGTTCTATTACTTCTCAAGGAGTTTGAGGGGTTTTATTTCCCCCTTTTTTTTCCTAAGAAGACACACTTGTTACCTCAGCAGGGGAGAAACTTTAATACATAAATTGCTAATTTATGCTACTCTTTCTGAACTTCGGCTTTACCTTACTAACACATCATTTAATTAGCAACTGCCGTGTCTCACCTAGTTGAGGCAGAAAGGCTCTGTAGAAAAGCACATTGTAGTAACATGGAATTTGTACACTTGCCTTCCGTCCCCAATTTTTACTACTCACATACCTTTTTCAAAAGAAACTTGTTTATGTTTTGTGAGGGGTTTTTTGTTGTTTTTTTTTTTTTACACTCACCAGAATATTCATGCTACAGAGAAATCCCACCAATGTAATGTCAATTAAAAGATTAAATCAAGGGGCCAGGGATATAGGTCAGTGGCTCAACTGCCTGCCAGGCAAGTGCAAAGTCATGAGTTTG